>VOQJ01047629.1:7698-19031 GCA_015052665.1 Apistogramma diplotaenia | reverse complement strand
CCCTCAACCCCCCCTGAGCAGTCCTCCCCTCCCCTCCCCTCATCAGGTCTCTAAGGTCTCAATGCTCACCGAAATGTATCATGCAGGGGGGTGGGGAGGGGTGTACTTTGTGTCATGGGCCCAGCCCTTCTTTGCTTCACCTGTTTGTGTGCGTATGTTAATGTCTGCGCGCTTGTGCGTGGTGTGTAGATGTGCCAAGGAAGATATATAATCTAGCAGCACTGCAAAGTCATGGGGTAACATGAGTCTGAAGGCCGTATCGTTTAACAGTGAGCGTGCTGTCTTTCGTTGCTTAATTCTTAGCGTCCTACATCAGCCCGAGTTCTTATTCCAGATATGTCATTTTGCCTTCAGTGAAATGAAACTAATGTAATGTTCCATCTGTGTAACATTTAATCTTTTTTTTTGTTATTTGTTGCTAACACGGCTCAATCTTGTCTTTCAGTCCTGCAGCTGAGGATTCAGAACCGAAGGCTGAGTGAAATCAATGCAGATTCAGGTTAGTCTACGTGTATCATTAACATTGTGATTGATCCATGTAAACTATGACTGCAGGGTGCATTTCATATTAATGATCTTCAAGTCACTTCTCAGTGGAAGGCGATTGCCCATTGATTGCTCAGTAATTTTTTTTTAGGTTTTACTGCACTGACCTTTTCTTCTTTTTTCTTTTGTAACAGCAAAATGTTTGGAGTGTCGCTGGGTTTAATTATATAGTTTAAAACCTTTTATCATGCATTAGTCCACACAGTTTAAATAAGGCTCTAGGTTTAGTCTGCAGTGGACAGAAATCTACTGTAGAAAAGAGAAGAAATGAATACATTTTGACTTACATTGGATATGAACCCCACTCTCTCTGGTCCTCAGCTTAACCCTTTATGTCACTGCAACCTGCTTTCACAGACTTTTCACTGCTCATTATACGACTTTACGCTTCTCACCCCATCTGGTCTGAAATAAAATAAAGATAAACACATAAAAAAAAGGTTGTCTGAGCCTTGTGATAAACTGGTGACCTGTCCTGGGTGTGACCTGCCTCTCACCCCATCAAAGCTAGGCTAGGCTCAAGCCCTCCCATGACCCCGGATAAATGGCTAATTGGGTAGATGGGTTCAATTTTCTAAAGCCTGAAAACACAGTTAAAAGGAGATGCAAGCATCTAGTTCCCACTCAGACTTTTTGAATTACAATATGTTGAAAGAGTCCGTTAGATCTTGTAGTCTACCTCAGCTTTGATGTTGTATTGTATCAAGATTAGTAATTTCAGTATGACTCAGATAATAGCAGGAACACTTTATTAGATACACTTTGCTAGTACTGGGATACAAGGCAGCATGGATCCATGCTTTCATGTTGTTTATGACAAATTCTGACCCTACCATGCGAAACTTGGCAGCAAAACCTGAGAGTCAGCAGACCAGGCTGAATATTCCATTGCTGAATTTTGAGCCTGTGTGCTTGGTGAATCAATGAGTGGTCTAGAACGTGCATACGTGCCTAAATGCATTGAGGTGCTGCCATGTGATTGGGTCATAGTATATTTGCAATAACAAGCAGTTGGGTAGGTGTACCTAATAAAGTGGCTGGTGAGTGTATATTTATTACTCTATTGGTAAAATGTGTTTTATGTTCACATGAAAACATTTGTAGAAGGCCACACACACACACACAGCAGCTGTCGGGATTGTTGATATGCACTTTATTAGAAAGGGAAAATATTCACATGCAATTAAGGCAGGAATAAATATATAAAGCTGTAACAATCAACAATCATTATCTGAAGATGTGAGAGTAAATAAATTGTGTCATGCACAAAATTCAAAGTGCTGAGTGTAGAAAATCAAAAAGAAATAAAAAAAACATTCCCAGTGCGACAGGCAGGGACCGCGCTTCACTTCCCTCCTGGCTGCAGGTTGCTCAGTTTTTGATTTCTGCCAACACAAAAGAGTGTCTGAGATGCTTCATGCTGTAACTTGGAAGGATCATTTGAAAGCTGACGCTGCTTTGTTGATGCACCCCTTCACCCCAGTTTATATTCTCCTATGCTGCTTTTCTCTAAAACATTCTAATATGTGAGCGTAAATTAAGAAAAAACAAATCATCTTTTTTTTTTTTTTGAACACTGCATTGTCGCATTTCATCTTTAACCGCATTCTGTCCGATTGGAACAGGGCTGAAATCTGCCTGTCCACCTCAGAAAGCAGAGAAAGACCAGAGTGAAGCTCTGGTGAGTTGCATCCTGTTTTTTTTATTTTTATATTTTACTGTTGTTTTTTTGGTTTTTTTACCATATATTCAGCAGAAGGACAGTATCACACTACACATCAAATGCTGATTTTGATGCATCCAGCATCATTATAACTCTCCATATATGTTTTTTTTAAAGTCTTTATGAATTTTGGTTGGTGATTCTACTGGAACGAGTCCAGTGAGACCAGATGTTCTAGGCTATTATTCATTATTAGGTCTCCTCAGCTAAAGAGAACTAATTTGCACTAGTTTCAATAACAGATCTTACAACACTTCCTTCCAACACCTTGCAATAATTCTAATATTTCATTAGGCTGCACTGACAGTTTTATTTAACTTTCCCCTGAGTTAACTGCATTGTTATCTCTGGGCCTTGGCTGTTGGTTTGACCCCGCCGTTTCCCGATGCAGCGTCTAACTGATGACGGCGCCACTCAGAAGTTGCCTCCTGGTGGTCTGAACACTGAAACTGCACAAGGTGATACCATGCCCACAGTCATGTTGCTGTCTCCTCCTTGCTTCGCTCTGTATGCTCCCAGCGTCGCTCACTGTAACACACTTCCCCTCCTCTCCATTTTTTCCCTGTCTCTGTTATATCATATCTGTGCTGCTCTCCACTCCCCGTCGTACAGTAGAAGTGCAAAGATGTGAAGTGTGTTAATCTTACAAAGGGCTTCGTGTTTCACCAGCTGTCAGTAAAGCTGAAGTGTGTCCCCCGTTGCACGCTGTAACGCTGCTTTACATGCAGCCGGCAAAACATATCAGTGATTGACAGCACATGATAAACCTGCCAATCCAGGAATCAGAGTCATCATTTTGTGCCATTACTCACATCTCCCTCTTTCATCGCTCCGCTCACCTCCGTCTCCTCTAACCTGCCTTTTAATTTTAAAGCACTATGATTATAGCATTTGGCTTTTCGAAATGTCTAATTTCCTTAATAGTCCTTTTGTGACATTTCAAAAATGTGTGAGTGTGTTTGTGTTCATATCCAAGGGAATACATTTCCCCAGTGGGCAGGCATGCTTCCTTGTTTTTTGATGCCTCTGCTGCTTTGAATTGGGACTGATCGCCTGTGGCAAAGCTGTTGTGCACGCTCACATTGCATATGTTCTGAAATCCTGTTGCTTCTCTTTCTCCTATTTTGCCTCTTTCCACTGATCGCCCATCTGTCCCCTTCTCCCCATTTATCGACACCATCCCTCCCACTTTCTCCCACACATAGAGCGGACTGCGTGTGGGGCCCACAGGCAGAAGAAAGCTCGCCAAGCGCAGGACCTCACTGAGAGGATCCAACGCCCGCCTGGACCAGTGGAGCAACAGCTCGAACACACACTGCCCCTGGAGAACGGTGAGTCAATGCGCATCTGCATGAACAAGCGCACACATTTTTTTCCCCAGCCTTGTCTTTTGACCTTACATCCTTTTGCATTTGGCTTCCTCAGGTCCTGCTTCTTTCCCTCTGACTGCTGATGTCTTCGAAGATGACGTCTCCTCTTCACCCACAGAGCAACATAGCGCTCACCAATCGCCAACCTTTTCTTCATTGCCGAGGCTCTCAGGTGACCAATTACTGAGCGACTGCTCGGTTCTGGTCCCGTCCGTTAACCAGAGTCCCTGTCATGCTCAGGTGAGGAAATGGCACTGATATGATTTTGATTTATTTATTTATTTTAATCACATATTGTGCAAAAATCTATAATATTAGGTCTTAGTAATAACCACTGACAAACATAATAAAGCATATATTCACTGGCTCTTGAGTTTATAAATAGCTTCATATGTCAGCTCTAATTATCTGATACTCTGCCTTCAGTCTGGTTTGGCAGTGCTCCCGGGAACCGAGGGCATCAGGCAACCTATGAGCGTGAAGCTGGGTGAATCAAACTCCATGGCAACGACTGGGAGGCCGACTGGGATGTATTTGACCTCTCAGACCACGCCCCTGCTGCCAAAGGTAAGCTGGGGTTAATGTATGCTACTCCACATACAAGCCCCGCTGCTTTAAGCTACGTGAAAAAAATGTCCATCTTAGTGCTAAAAAGGATGGTTTGTGGAAAAGTCAAACTTCCGAACTTCCGCTTGAATACTGTAAATCATATACAAATCAGGTATCCTCTATCAGTCTGTACTTCATAAAGCACACAGGCTGAGTGGCTGTCATAGGTTCTTTTTCCCTTTCTGTTTCCGGCTGCTCTCATTGGTTCGGTTTCAGCACAGGAGATCATCTGTTTCCATTTCTTTCAATCCTCTGCACCTTTGTCTGCATCTTCTTCTGTCACGCGAGCCACCTGCGTGTCCTCCCTCACCCACAAACCTCTTCTTTGGCCTTCTTCTTCCCCGCCGGCCCAGCTGCTCCATCTTTCCCGAGATTCCTCTGTCAGTGTACCCGGTGTCTCTCCTCTGCATGCGTCCAAACTCTCGCTTTGTTCTTGAACCACCCAACCTGAGCTGTCCCTCTGATATACTCATTTCGAATCCTGTCCATCTTTGTCACTCCAAATGCAAATCTCAGCACTTTTAATTCAGCTGCCTCCAGCTACGCCTCATATGTAACAGCTGGTCTCACTACCATCTTGTAAACTTTCACTCTTGCTGGTACACTTCTAGCTGTCATGTTTACTACCAGGCTTTAAAAAAAAAAAAAAACCTCACTCACCAATGTGGAAATATCCACAGAGAGGGGTGGGGGGTTGGGGGGAAGGGCATAAACTCCAACATCCTTAAAACTTGAACTCGTCCCGATCCCTTTGACCCTAAAGGTTATAATCATGGACTCTGACATTAGACTATCACGAGTGTTTTGTTATACAGAGCTGATAGAATCCCTCTTTGGATTCTGTTTGGCGCGTTGATCAGTTTCTTTATGCAGTATATAAAATCTTCATCTGCATTTACATCTTAAGCCTGTGTGTACATGCTTTCTGCAGCGGTATTCACAGCAGGTATACAGCATAAGCGATAAAAGAGCACTGTAGAGGTCTTTAACCTAACAGGATGGTCACTCCTCTGGTTTTTTTCAGAAACAATGCTCTGCTGTAAGCTGCTCTGCATTCATTAATGTCAATTTGCACTTCTGGGGGAGCTCAGCGCTTGCCCTAGAGGTTAACGCATTCACACATGAGCAGCTTGGTTGTATGTCAGAGCCGGCGCATGTTGTCATCTCGGGGTTTGTGAAGCATTTATGCATTTCATGTAACTCTGATGTGCAGCTAATAGTGTCATATGTGAAATGATTTGCTTTTTCACTCTTGTGTGGTTTATTCTTGAAACAACTCACTATTATGGCTTAAGGAATCTAAATGTGTCTTTGTAGACAGCTCGTCCTCCCAACCCCACCTGCTCCTCATCTCTGCCTCACTCCCTCCACTTCACCCATCTCCCCCGTCCACGGAAACCGCGGGACACCAAACCCAAAATGAGGAAACTCAAATATCATCAGTACATTCCTCCAGACCAGAGAGGAGGGTCTGGGACTGGAGGTACCAATATAATGCTTTACCTAAACAGAAACACTCATTTGTCAAATCAAGGTTTGCTCAGGTTTGATTTGAGTCAAAATATTTGTGTTTTCAGGGGTAGGAGCCAAACAGAAGAGCCCTAACCCTACCAACTCTTTAGACCCAGCGTACTCTGATCTCCTGAAACAGCAGCAAGTCTTCCTTCAGCTTCAAATCCTTCAGAGCCAGCAGCAGCAGCAGCAGCAGCAGCAGCACCAGCACCAGCACCAGCAGCAGCACCAGCACCAGCAACCACAAGAACAGATCACTGTTGTACCCAGGTACACAAAAGATTAACTGTCGATACAGTGTTAGCTAATTTCTTACGGTCCAACTCTGCAGATCTTGACTTCTCAGTGAGTCTTCAGATGGTTTAGTTAAATTCATGCAGTTGTTATCCTTTCAGTGCTGAATCTGGTGATCTTCTGAAGTCTTCAGGAGCCATACCACAGAATCCCCAACCTGTTCCTGCCACAACCAACCACACCCCTACGGACACAAACACGGCATCCAAACCTGAGCCTCTCCCTGCTAATCTGGTCGATTTAACCGTAAGAAAAGCATATTTATCGAAGAAGAGAGGTTCTGAAATAGCTTAAAATCCTTGAGTAATGATTCATGACTAAAAGAAACCAAGAACCTACACCAGTTTCTTTCCACCGCTCTCATTTCTCCTTCCTCAGGTGTCAGAGTTACGGCAGCAGCTGCGTAAGCGCGGCCTCCCCGTCTCTGGCACAAAGCCTGCCCTGTTGCAGCGTCTCCGTCCTTTCCAGCTTCCTAGTGCTTGCCTCACCCCTGCTCCCCTCAGCCAGCTGGGTACCAGCCTGGAGCCACTTACCCCCTGTCCCTCACTGCCATCCAGCCAGAGCCCTGGTTCAAGCTCCAGCTCTGGACTAGACTCACCCATCAGCAGCCCAAACCAGCAGCTTTACATCCAGGACATGGGAATTCCTAATGGAATTCTCAGCAATAGAGTTCCAAATGGAATTCTAAACACCGTCCCGAATGGCTTCACAAATGCTGCGTCAGTCAGCCTGGCGAGCGAACCGTGTGGTCTCAGCAACACTGTCTTCTTAGCTCCTGCCAGCACTGCCTCAGGAACTCCAAGTCCCAGTCTTCCCATGTCATCCTCCTCACCCCTGCAGTGCGGGGCTCCCTGGAGAACTGAGAAGGAGCAGCAGCAGCAGCAACAACAGCAGGAGCTGAGTGTGGAGCTGGAGATGAGGGAGAGGATAAGGAGCAGGCCCAGAGATCACTCCACACACTCTGGAAATGAGGTGAGGACAGTCAGACTCAGATCTCTGGTGTGACAGGAAATGTCAGTTTAATGATCTGGCTGCTTTATAAAAAATATTTCCCCATCAGTCTTGTGGAGGATCCCTCCATCCGTTCCTGCAACAGGATCCAGGATGCTCCAGAGGGAAGCCAGAAACAGATGCACATGCAGAGGTGTTGTTTACACAGGTAAACATAAAAATCACAGCACATGTCTGGGATAAATGGATATAAATGATTCTTCACGGAGCCACGTCGAAGGCTCCATTTAGGAACATTTCTCAGACAGGCAAACCTGCATATGCCACCTGTCAAACAATTTATGTCTGCTTTCCAATCAGGTGTTTTGCTGCCGGCCCTGTGATGCAATTGGCCATGACTTTGAACTGCCAGTGCAGATTACAGCAAGTCCCATTCAGAACTTACCCTGTGTTCGCAGCTTGGAGGAAGAGCTACAGGAGGCTATCCAGAAAGCTCAGGTCAGGAGTCTTTGGATGAACAGGAGATCACAAGGAGTTTCTTTTGTTCAGTGAATTGAAGTGTTTCTCCTTTTCTCTGGCTAACAGATGGACCCTCGGCAGTCCATTGATGACATTCTAGATGAGCCTACTCCTTCTGTTGGTGAGTCTCACACAATTAATAAATTCCACTTGAATAACACTCATCTTCCTTTCATTGTCTAATCCTTTGTATTGCCTCTCTTTCAGACTCTGTCAGTATGTCTGACCATAAATCCCCCACCCACTCAGCCCGTTCTCCTTCTCCTCTTCAAAATGATCAGTCCCAGGCTTCCCAGCAGCACAACAAAGAGGACAACTCCCTGCTTTCGCCTCTTTGCTCCTCTCTCTTGCTGGAGCTTCCTCCATCCCCTGCTGTAAAAACCCAGAGCCAGGCCGTCCCACTTCCTCCCCCACCACCCATCTGTACCTCCCCTTTACCATCCACCAGGAGGTCACGGAAACGACGGGCTCCAACGCTGTTTGACGCCGCCGATTGGCTTGAAATACTGTCATCCGGCCTCCGCCCTTTGACCCCACCAACAGCTCCCTTTGTTGAGCCAGACTTGAGCCTGGATTCAGATCTAAATGTCAGCCGAGTGCTGGATCTGATGATAGAGCAGTGGTGAGGACTTTCGAGGGGTGATCGTTGTTTGTTTGATGCCTGCGAGAGTAACTGGCTCTACGCAATGTCGAGAGCTGGATTCATTGCAGCGATCAGATCCAACAGTTTTGACGGAACAATGAGAACACAAACACACGCACACTTGCACCCTGTGTACACACCGAGTGTTTAAAAGCACTCGGGCTGAGGCAGAAATGGCGAACAAGCAACACATCTGTGGATTGACACACTCCACAGCACCGTGTTTGCAGTGCAAAACAAAAGAAAACCTGGTGGCATATTAATTTAAGCGTGCTTCCTGGCTGTGCTGGGAGAATGTTGCTTCTGACTTATCTCCAAAACCCGTTGTCGGGCTGGGTTAAGTTTGGCCCCTGGTGTTGACTCAGTCAATGAGTCCTAGCCATTCATAAAGCCCATTCAGAGTGTGTAAAAGCCAGGCAGCGCACACAGCTTGTGTGTGGCTCCAGACCTTAACCCCGGTGCCAGACACACAGTCGGCGTGCAGGGGGAGCAAGCTGGCAGAAGCCACAAACAAGAAGTGTGTGCACATGTTTGTGCGAGAGTGTGATCTTGTGTGTGTATGTGTGCTTTCCATATGCCTGATTGTGTGAGTGCACACAATGCTGCTTTTGCTTGCGTGTGTCCACATACAATGCTTCCAGGTATATTTATCAGCATCCATGCCAAAGCACTTGTAGTTAATTGTTTGTGTACGATTAAGTGTGCCCGCTTGTATGTGGTATGACTGATCTGCGAGAGGATACGCGTGAAAGACACAGAAGGGAGGCTGCGGATTTACAGTAAGCATCCACTTTTTAGAGCAGACATTTAATTGTAGCCCCTCTGCCAGCAGGCAGTAAGTCCACTGTAGCTATCCTGTGTAATCATCAGAACAACCACATTACCTTGTTCAAGTCGCCATTCTCCAGGAGAGCAATCAGGAAGCCACCCCAAAAATAGTCCCCATACAAATGCACCAATCAGCCGAGTGAGACTTTCCTCATCACTTTGCAAAAACAGGTGGTCATTTTGTTCCCTGATTAACCCCCAACAGTGTCTGGCCCGCTCTTTGGTGCTTATCCTGCTACTAGCAAAGACAGATTTAGCACAATTTATAATCCAACACCAAGGCCACACCTGTTCACTTAATGCAAATTAATTCCTCAAATTTATTGCTGAGCTTATTAAATCTTTGGTGCGTATTTCAATATATAAATGGACCATTAATATTAAGACAAAATGTACTGTAGCGTTAGCACAAAATACTGTGTTTAGAGAATGAAACATCTTGTGGCCAGGTGAGCTCGCCAGTCCAAGCTGATACGCACATTTTCTTATTTGTTTGCATAATACACTTTCAGTGAGTTAGGTCCATTCTCAGCCCTACTTACCATAATGATAATAATGAAAAAAATCTGACAGAGGTTAGCCGCCATTAACCTGTGCACTACCACACGAATGTAATTCAGATACATGATCCCGTCTACATAAATTTATTCTTGGCCCTTAATTGGCTGCATATCCCATCAGTCATTCTGGAGAACTCTGATTGCCTAATTCCTGTCTTGAGCATTTCGATTCTTTGATAAATAACCAGGAGTTCTTCTTCTATATTATCATTGTATTTAAAAAATGCGTTTGCTCACATCAATGAAAGTAAAGGAGCGTGAGTGGAATATGATTTATGTAAAGGGCACAGTAACTCGAGCTCTAATTTCATACTGTTGTATGCTCTTGTTGTTTCTATGAAGGCGGTGGGTCGCTGTGGCCTGTTCTTTTCTTATTCGAATGAAAAACCGGCGCGAGCCACAGTGAGTTATTGGGATAAGATAATCTGTGCATCGGCAAACCTTCAGCTCAGTGCAACAGCCTTATGACAAAGCAATTCTTATACAGCTTTCAGTACAGAGACTATGAAAATGCAGCTAAATGTGGATGGATGGCTATGATAATCACAGCGATCAATAAGCGTTGCCTGCTGCAAAGAAAAAAAAAAAGGAAAAAAGAAAAGAAAAAAACAGATTGGCAGGAGAGTAAGATGCTACCTCCTGTGACTTCCTCTGCTTTAGGCATGACAACAGTCTTTTCCTTGTTTTGTATTTACTTCCGTTCACTGGTGCAGACTTTCCTGAAACACCCCAGAGACCGTTGACTAATTTAATTAAACTAAGGTTTAATAATTCTGTTTTAAACTGAGTTTAAAACGTTGACTGAAAGCGCTGGAGTGTCTCAGGTAACTGTGACTTAGTCGCTGCTATAAATGCCTCATTCTGAAAATGAGACAAAACGAAATTTGTTTGCTTGTATTTTTATTTGTAATATATTTCTCTGCAGATGTTTCTGTCCAAAATGTATTTAAAATTATCACAAAAATTAAAGTCTTAATAGATTTTCTATGTGCTTCCTCTTCCTTTTATCCCTCGAAAGTGGGTAAAGTGACACGGCGCACAGAGAGAATTAACAAATGGATGAAGAAAGAACTACTGATCACTCCTTTATTTCACAAGAGACTGTCCCAAATTACGTCTTATCAAATATTGATGATCACAAAGTAAATTAAATATTAATTTGTGCCAATATGCTTCTTAAATATCCATGAAACCTCACTGGCACCCACATGGTTCCATAGTTAATCTTCAAAATGACACAGTATTATGATCTGGAGGAACAATAACATGCTTTAAAATGAAAAGATGTATCAAACATGACCCCCACTTAGTGATCAGCAAAGTGATACTAAATCAAAAGTATAAAAATCAGTCTCTTCAGTCATAGACCGACAGGAATACATATGCAACACACAATCCTTTAGCCCAGCTCTTTAAAGCTACATATGTTGATAAGTTTAACCCTACCACAGACACGGCACGAAGAAAAGAAATAAGATGAGACAATCTACTCTCTGTTTGACTTATCCACCCAGGGGTGAGAGTGTGTTTTCACAGGGGTAATACTCCAAAGCTGTGACCAGGGTGTAATGAGGGATTCGCTGTAATGGCCCCTCTAGCCGTTCCACATCACTTCCTCCTCGTTCCTCCCTCGCAATAACGGCTTCCTGCATGATTTCATGGAAATTGAAGGGAGAAAGGTGTGTTTCATATGTAAAGCAGGTAGCTCTTGCCGAGACGTGTGGATTCTCCCACTCCCTCCGTCTCTCCCCCCCCCCCCCCCCCCCTCCCCCCTTCCC
>VOQJ01047627.1:4392-26104 GCA_015052665.1 Apistogramma diplotaenia | reverse complement strand
GTGTGTATGAGTGTGTGTGTGTGTGTGTGTGTGTGTGTGTGTGTGTGTGTGTTTGTGTGTGTGTGACTGACTGATTCAGCACTTGTCTCCATTCACATCGCTTGTTGAGTTAGATTATTCAGTTTGTCAGCTGAGCCAGCCCTTCCCTCTGCCCCACTGTGGCCCTGTTTGTCTCACTTTTGTTGATTGCTCCACTGCGTGCCTGTGTGTTTGTGCACAGCTCTGTGTGTGTGTGTGTGTGTGTGTGTACTCACAGCTTTCTCTTTAGGCCCACCGTGCTGGGTGTGTTGGACTGCATCTGACTGAACAGAAACTGAATCAGCTGGCAAAGACAGAGCAAGCACAGTATGAATCAGCACCCACATCTCACACACACAAAAAAACACACACTTTTTTTTTTAGTTCTACAGATATAAACAGAGCAGGAAATTGAGTGACATGGCCCATAACCTGCCCGCTCACATCTTTAAGGCAGTGAATTTTTTTTAGGTTCTGCCAAATGATGCTGTCTGCAGTTTATGAACTCATTCATCTTTTTGTGAATCAGACATGCAGCAAAAGTGCTGATGCTTCATGCAAAACTCCAGTGAGCTAGCTGACATTGTTAAAATAGTAAAAGCAAAAGGAAACAATGCCTTATGGATGCTGGAACATTTACATCAACACTGCAGACACGTGTAGCATCCAAGTAAAGTTCCTAAAATCCCGTTTATGCTAACAGAAATGTCACAAAGTAAATGACTTCAGCTGGAAATCAGTATTGTGAAGTAAAGAATTACTTTTTGTGCTTTGAATGGTTTCTGGAAAGTAAATTATACTCCTGCTACCAACCGTTGACAGGTTTTATCAGTTATAATAATAGTCAAATCTCAGAGATAACATAGAGGGGATAAACACTACTGATATATACTTTGAATTATTCCTTTAGTTATTTTCCTGTGCACACACATTCACATGTACACCACAGCACTTTGACTCAAATGTAAAGGCACAAACTCCAGTATCAAAGGTTTCAAAGCAGATGTGACTTAAGTTAATTTGTTACTTTTTGACTTTGGTATATTTGTATTCTTGTTTGCATTATATTTGCACACACTGACCTTGTTCATGACCTTCTGCTGCTGCGTGTGGTTCTGTCTCAGTGACACCACCTCCCTCCACAGCACCTCATTCTGCCTGCAAACAGGAAGGGAAACATTACTGAGAGCAGCGAGGAAGAACAGACACTTCCGATTTATTGTAGTTCAGTTTCGCCTGATTCACCTGAACGCCTCACATTTATGTTATAGCCAACCTGTTATAGATTAATGACTGTTTTAACTGGAAAAGTTAAACAATGAAGCTGCAGGTTTAGATATGATGCAAAAATACAGTGCAGCCAAGTCTTCTTCTTTTGAAGTAAATTATGCAGTGTTTTTTTTAACTGTCAGGCATCACTACACAAAAATTTCAATCTAAGCATCCAATTAAAGTTTGTTTATGTGCAATCTCTATACTGTGCTTAGAACATCTATCAGCTGTTCTCCAGTTGCCTGAAAACAACCCACTCTGAGGTAATGCACATTTCTGACTTCTTTGTTGTGAAGTGTGCAAAAGAAAACAACATTTAAATAATTTGGCTGCTGATTGCAGGACTGGGTACGACCCAATTTGGCCTCCAAGCGGAGGGACAGACTGATGATTGTAAATGGAGAATGTGTGCAGCGTAGCTAAAACTGCCTTTGTTGTGGGTTTTGCATTTAATGTCAATCACAAGGAAGCCATGGCGTGTAGTGTATTGCACTCTAAATGTGACTAAAACATATATAATCAGTGATGATGTTCACATCGGCATGGTGGCTAGCACTGTTTCATGGTGCTGGGTTCAAATCCACCATCTGGCAGGGCTTTCTGTGTGTGGAATCTGCATGTTCTCCCATGTGTCTGTGTGGGTTCTTTCCAGGCTCCCTCACATGCACATGCACATGCAGTTTGTGGGGTTCAGTTAATTGGTGACTCTAAAGGTCTGTAAGTGTGAATGTGAGTGCAAATAGACTGTCGACCTGTCCAGGGCGCACCCTGCCTCGGGATAGACTACGGCCCCCCGACTTTCATAAGTGGGAGAAAATACATGGATGGATGTTCATCATCCAACTGCTGACATGCTGAGTTTCTGTGATGGAACAATGTCCATGTCTATACTCCAAAAATGGTTATGAGGTCCAAGAATCATTCCCGTGCGTTTGCATATGTACGCATATGTATGGGAATGTGCTCATGTGCTCAGCCTTTCTAAGAATATTGCTGCCGGTGTGCGCGTGTGCATGTGTGTGCTGGTCAGGTGAGCAGGTGAACATTCTCTTCTCTCATTAGCAAACAATACAGAGCACAAAGCAGCGCCGTCACACAATAGACACAGCAGCTATTTTCAGTAACAATGGTCTGTAGAGAAAAAGTCAGGTCACCCACTGCGTGGTTTGTTCCAACTTAGCAAGAGGAACAATAGACAGGTTAGCTGCTGTTCTGACACAATCCCCCTCTTAAACATCATCCAAAGGAGGGTGTAATGTGTGTGTGTGTGTGTGTGTGTGGGTCGGCGGAGGGCAAAGTTCAAAGGACATATTTAAGATTTTTTACTAAATAACTGTGAAATATCAGATGAGTGCAGATGTCATACTGAAAACACAGAACAAGTATGAAAGCTGTCAGTTCTCTGTCAGAGTCAGTGTAAAGATGACCTCAACACTGACACTTTCTATTCTATTCATGTAGCTGTGGCAGCGTGGCTGACCTAAAGAGTAAAGTGGGCCCAGGGGCAATGTTTTTGGCCTTTTTTTACACCCATCAGTTATGTAGATACTGTCAAGTTCCCCCTGAGCAGGTGTTGGAAAACAGTCTTACAGTAACTGTGTGTGAGGGGGCTAATGATGTTAATATTAAATATTACTGCCTATATCTGTATAGGACATCTGATGCTTAAGTGCAGCTCTTTCAGTAGGTCGTGAAGGAGCCATACTCTGTGACATCGCTTTTAGCTAAAAAACTGTTGTACTTTTGGAACCCTGCACAGTGTCGCCTCTATCTCACCGACCAATCAAAGACGAGGCCGGACTCCTGATATCAAAACAGCAAATAATGGTGTCTTTGTAACAACTGTGGACTGTAAACTGCAGGTTAGAAAAAATGAGAATATTTCTGAAGAAATATAGACGGGGCCTGCCAAAGTGCGCGTACCGCGAACCAAACCAGCAACAAACAAACACACACACACACACACTGTACTTACTGCTTCATGTCCTGCATCTGGCACTCCATGTTGTCCTGTTGTGTTCTAAGAAGCTGAACTTCATACAGCAGTTTGCTGAGGTCCTCCTGACGGACTTTAGTCTCCTCACTCTTCACTATGGACACCTGCAAACATGATGTACAGTGTTTCCTGGTAATTGTGCTAATAATTATTGGATTAATTATCAATAAATCAGATTCAGACACATTCATAATTCCCTCAGGATGAATTTTAATGACTAAAGAGCCACTAAAGATCTGCCCCATTGATCTAAATTGTGAGCACAGAAAAAGCTCTTGGGAAGTTTAAAAAGAATGATAGTTGTAGCACTTTCCTTTGTTCATATCCATAAATTACACCAGTGCTGACTTCTGAAGTCATTTTCTATCTTCTTTGTCCTGCATTTTTAACAGTGTTCAGTCAAAATGGCTGGGTCGTGACCTCATTTCTCTCCTCAAGCTGTGAAGTTGGCACTCAACTTCCAGAGCGAAGGGAGAAAGTTTGTTAAAGGCTGCCATGACAACAAAGCAATGATTTCTGCTCCTAAGTTTTGTCTTAGTGAGAAAGAGAGAAAAAAGAAGGAAAATTATAATAGATGCAGGAAGACTTGGCTTAGACCTCAGAACCCTTATTGGCTTTCATAGAAGCAGCTTTCTTAAAAATAGGTAAGAACATTTTTAAATTTGAAAACAAGCCAGTATAATAAAGACCTCGTTCTCATGCTTCAGTCACATGTGTCCAGCATCCGTACCTTTCTCTTGATGTGCTCCAGCATGTGCTCGTGACCCTGGAGGAAGTACAGATGCTGGAACTCTGTGTCGTCTCGCTCAGGTTTCACCAGACCGCTCTGCTCAATGTTCACCACCTTACGAAAACCATCTGCAAGCACAAAGTAGACATAAATAGATAAATATGAAGAGAAGAGAAGAGAAGAGAAGAGAAGAGAAGAGAAGAGAAGAGAAGAGAAGAGAAGAGAAGCGAAGAGAAGAGAAGAGAAGAGAAGAGAAGAGAAGAGAAGAGAAGAGAAGAGAAGAAAAGAAGACTCACACATGTTGAGTTGCCGGACGAAGCTCGCCATGTTGTTGTGTTTAAAGTACTTTGGCAGCACTTCCTTGGCAAAGCGACCCTGGTCAAACACGTGGAAACTAGTTCCAGTCTGAAACAGAGAAAATTAAAAGAAATGCAAAGTTAGTTTACAGAATCTCTGTTCTTACCACATCCAGCTTGAGAGAAGATCAAAGATCAGCAATAAATGAGTCATGTACTTAGTAATTTTTTTTACTTAATGCTTTTTGAGGTTGATCTAAGACTTTAGCACAGAACAGCTCAGTGTGACTGAAAACACAAGTCTTCCAGAACACTTCAACCAGATTTGAACGTCTTGAAGTCTGAAGTTAAAATCTAAAGCTTGTAGCCTGTTCAAAGGTGCTTTTTGAGTTCTGCATAAGATCCCTTTTCTGCATTTAAGGAGCCCATTGTTTCAGATGTCTGGCCAAGCAAGTTAACATCAAGTTTATATAACTTTAAATAATAAGAGGAAATCAGAGATGTATTTGGAGAACTGAACCATGCAAACGTTATCTCCATAGTTCCACATCAGCACCATTAGTGAGTGAAGTTAGTAACGAACTGCTCAAAGAAAGTGTTTCTTTGTGTTGTGGCCAAACCGAGAGTCTGTCAGTGGTGAAAGGAAACTGTGTGAAACAATGTGATGGTGAACAGTAACTAACTAGTAACAGTAACAATGTGATTCATCAGCAGCAACATTCAGATTCTCTCTGAGTCATGTTTTTCACTAAGCAGCTGCAGCAAATGTTTCTGCTTCAAAAACAGGATTTGTGAACACAACATGTAACATTACACAACCTGTTCAATGCATGAAACTAGCTCTGTTCTAGTTAAAGGTGGATTGTTTATTAGCTTTTGGTTCATTTAAAGAAGAACAGTGAAAACGTGTTCGCCAGTTTATCAAAATTCAGAAATTGCTATCGTAGAGTTTGTAAAAGAACAAGGGTTTGAAATATAATTTTAAATGAAAAGAAATGGTTTAATATAACCATTTACAAACTGTGTGAAGACTGTATGTTCGCAGTGCTGTCAGTCTGATACATCCATCTTGCAGAGGCTACATCGCTTTGAGGAGAATTTAAAATGGTTAAAATGGTTAAAGTGTTATTTACTGTAAAAAAAATTGTGATTTTAATCAGTGTGACTGTGAACACAGCAGCTTTCCTGCCACTCATATTTGGAGTTAGTTTTTCCAGAGTTAAGCTCTAATTATTTAAATTAAATTAAATTAAAAGCTGAAAAGCCGTCACTGTGTTGTTTTGATTTGATTCAGACCACAGCTGATGATAATGATAAGCTGAAATGATAACTTTGCATTCTATGGCTGAAAGAAAAAATAATTTAAAAAAAGAACAGAAAAACAAATTGTTTTTTTCCGAGGAAACTGTCCAGTTACACCAAATAAACATGCTAATGCTAATAAACATGCTAATAACTCATATTTAATGTGTACACATGATAAAATTAAGCTGTGGCATAAATAAATCTTTAAACTGGACAGATTCAAAGTTATTTATGAAGGAAAGTTTTTCTGTTCAAACCTAAATAATTGCAAACCAGATATTGAGTATATAAACTGGTTTTGCTCTAAAATAGAATCAAAATGTGGTTCAATCCGCATAAAAAACTGTTGGTAAATCTAATGCAATAAATTGTATCTGTTATGACACCAAAAAAAAAATAAATATTGACACATTCATGAAAAGACAAAAAAATAGAGCTTAACTTTGTTTTGCTTAAAGAGAGAAAGACTACAGAATATTTTTTAAATGATTAATGTCCCTGAAATTTATCCTGTGTTCCCTGAAGTGCAGCTAGTTTGGATCCTCCAGGATCTAAAGGATCTAAAGGCCAAACAGATCAACGCATCTGCAGCAAAACATCATAAAAGCACAACAATAAACTCTTTGAGATGCAAGTGCACACAAGGGCTTTTATTTTGATACTTTAAGTAGCTGGGGGTGATTTTGTACTGTTGGATGTTTATTATCTCACCCTTTCTTCACCTTTTATTTATTTACATAAAAGGATGTGGACAGTTCTTCCTCAAAATTTTGAATTTATGTATAACTGAAATTTCCCATCAGGGGAGGAAGACTGAAAGTAGTTGCCACTGAATGAGCCGAATCAGCCGAATCTTTAAGCTGTGATCAATAATTACTATAGATGTTACATACATACATGTTATTACTATATTCATATCATGCTGTGACATTAAAAAATATTGAATAATATAATTTTTGCTTGTAATAAGAATATACACAGAACCTTCTGTGTAAAAAAATGTTTGGTATGTAGATGTTCATAAAACGATAAAAAGCATTTTATTACAAAGCGAGTGTGAAAAAAGCAGATAATCCATTTAAATGCGAACAACAAATGTTTCATGTTTTACATGGAGATTTTTCTGTGCCTAATGAATTAAATACACAATTACTTTTATTTTAGATAATTTAACAAAATCCACACATGACGAGTTAAATTGTTCTTTGGGCCCTTTAAAGTTACATTAATTAGTAAGCTGAAGGACAGAGGAGCCTTGAAAGCTAAACTCTTGTTACAGTTGGATCACCTGTTGGATGAAAGCGTAGGTTAAAAAAGCATGTGCAGGACGCCTGTGACAGCTTTCACAGGTTGGTCTCATGAGGATGCAGTTCTTCATACACAATATAAGATAAAATTGTGGAATATGCAGAACCGTGGCAGTAAATATATAGTTAGAATTTTAAGATCAATAATTATTGAGTCTTTTAAAGACTGTATCTCTTACAAACCACCAGAAGTTCTAATTGCTTGCATTACAATACAGCGTGAAAGAAAACAGACTCACAGCGCTCCAGCAGATAAGGTGGTTGGTATCCGGGTCCTCAACCAGGGTCCACAGCTTAGTTAGGAAGGCTGGAACATTACTAGTGTAGCTGCCATCCACACCGACTGCACCTGGAGACTCCTGCATAATGGCACCTGTCCACTCCCAAGACCACTCACAGGGGAACCGAACGCACGAATGTATGAGTGTGAGTGTGTGTTTGCCTAAAAATGTGCACGTCCCCAAAACTAGTCCATGTTTGATGAACTCGTCTGAAGATCCCTTACTGATAATCCCAAGTTTGTCTCAGTGCTTTCGATTCCATTTCACTCGGCGCGCCTCAACGTCTGCTTCTGATTTTGGTTTTTTCTCTTTTCTTGACTTATTTGTTCTTCCTTCGCTTTATTTTCCTCTTCTATTATCCTCTCACTGTCCTCAGTACCACATCACCCATCCAACTGAAAGTCATCACAGAAGGTCCATGTCAGCACACGCACAATTCAAGCCCGACCCCCCCACCCCGGCCCCTCACTGACAATCAAGAGACCGCCCAGATAAACAATACAGCATCCACACAAAAGCTTCAATAACACACCGCTGTGCTCCCGTCAAAAGGCTACTGGTGAACGCGAACAGCGCAGCGTGGCTGCGCGCCAGAAAACAAGAAGCGCCTCATTTCTGACAATCATCCTAAATGTCTTGGTGTCATTATCAAGAAGGCGCACAGTGTTTGTGCAGTCGTGCAACAGCAGCAGACCTGTTTTTAATAACGTGATTCGATCACAAACAAATGCTCCAGCATTTCAAAGACTGGTGGCAATATAATGATGGTGTGTGTGAGGTCTCCATATAATTACAGAGAGCACATCCACCA
This sequence comes from Apistogramma diplotaenia, assembly GCA_015052665.1. Classification (NCBI taxonomy): domain Eukaryota; kingdom Metazoa; phylum Chordata; class Actinopteri; order Cichliformes; family Cichlidae; genus Apistogramma; species Apistogramma diplotaenia. The sequence goes on along the minus strand of VOQJ01047627.1, from coordinate 18,088 downwards.
CTGTGGCTTCAGCCTGGAGACATTGATTCCTGGGATCTGTCTGTTTGTTTGTTTGTTTCGGTGTCAAATTTTAGAATGTATCCAAAAAAATATTAGAACCTAACTTAGAGAAGAAGCAGCACAAATCATTTACATCGACCTTCAGGCCATAATGTCAACCAAGCTGTAACATCGAAGGGCTGAAACATGAAGCCGACACGGACAAACTTCTGCCGCTGTGTAGTTGTGTGTGAGTGGGCTGCACACATACAGCACACTTCATGGATGCACTCAGTCCAAATATAATACGTATATATTTATGTCAGGGAGGGCAGGGAAACTGGATGCTTATAATATTTTGTGAAACTGAGTGGAAATGAAGTGTTGCTTATAATTTTTTAAAGCCATTCAACACATACAAAGTATTTGATCTTCTTTTTTATTGTTTTGTTTCAGAATCAGGATTACTTTGGGATTCAAAGAGTTGCATCGCGGCCCATCAGTCAGATGCTCTGAGCTGGATCTTCATGCGATATGGTTTGGGGGTCTGCGTTAGCCCGTAGACCGGAGTGAAGTCTGGTTCTCCTGCATCCTCAGGCCAGACGAACTTAAATGTCCTCAGCAGAGTCACCACAAAGAAGAAGAGCTCCATACGAGCCAGAGCTTCTCCGAGACATATGCGAGACCCTGCAGTTTAAAACGCCCACAAACACGTGATGCAAATCCCACATATTTTCTTTAACTTGATCATATAAACGTGAATTGAATGTGAATATACCAGCAGAGAAAGGCATAAATGCTTCTGGTTTAACAAAGTCCCCACTGGCACTGAGGAAGTTCTCAGGGTTAAATTCACGGGGGGATTTCCATCTTCCCTCCTCAAACAGCACTGACGACAGGTTGGGGATGACGATGGTTCCCTGAAGAACACAAAAACAACTCTCACCCACTCACACATGCTTTTATGCCTCTGATTTTTACAATCAAGCTAATTATGTTCTATTTTCTTTATCTGTACTTTGGGTATGGAGTATCCCATTAACTCTGTGTCTTTGGTAGTGCGGTGGAAAACGCTGAGGGGGACGGTGTTCGCCATCCTCTGGACCTCATGAATAACAGCCTGCATGACAAATACGTTACACTAAGAAACAGAAAGGATGCATTGTCTTATGGCGTGTTATTTGAGATTTAATATGAATATGATACCTGCACATACGGCATCTGGTGTCTATCTTCATAACTGGCTTGGTCCTTCCCATCCAGAACTTTGTCTATTTCCTGCTGACATCGTTCTGAGAAACACAGTTAACATCATGAATTTTCACTGTTCCTCAGTGTGAAAATGCGAAGCCTTTGAATATCTCCTCATCTACAGTGCACATCATCAAAAGACTCAGACAATCTGGAGAAATCTGTGTGTGGAAGAGACCCTCAGGTGATTCTGTCACAGAGATCAGGAACATGATTGCCTGTGAACACTGTTCACCACGTCATCCACAGATGCAGGCTGGCTTTGGCTATGTGACTCAGGAAGCTGAGCAGGTCGTCTCCCAACTGGACGGCCGGTGGATCGATCCGTGGCGCCTCCTGTCCAAAGCATCCTCGGGTAAAATAACTTCCTGATGCATCCGTCAGAGTGTGAGTTTGTGTGATGAAAGCAGAGTGTGCATGATGCTCAGTGCACAAGGCCCACTGAAACTGATTAACAGCCTCCTCTGTTCCTTACCCAACCAGATCAATATCTCAGAGGTTTAACTGAGTTGATGCTGGCTAACCTTTTGAGTGTTTACCACAGCTGCCTGCGTGCATGTCAGTGAGCAGTATACTAAAGAGCAGCAGGTGTTTGTGTTGTCTTTGTGCACCTGCTGTGTCAGAATAGTATGGAGAATAGAACTGATACTGTAGTTATCATTTAATACTAACCTTTACTGTGAAAATCTGTCTTGTCTAAAATCTGATGCCCAAATGGTGTTTGTGTGTGAGAAGCCTTCATTTTCCATATGTGTTCTGTGTTGAATAAACATGTGTACATTCATCATTTATCGAACTTTGTTCATGAATACTGAGCTCACACATTTCCCTTCATTCCTGCGGGGTCGAGATGTCATTAGTTTTGCAGGTATTTGGTCAAAACGCATCAAACGCATAACTAATCCTTGAGAATATAAGAATATAAAGACACACAAAGCATACCCTGCACCTCAGGATAATTCATCAGGTAGAGGAAGGCAGCGAGCACCGTGTTTGCAGTCGTGTCGGTTCCAGCGTAGTGAAGATCCAGAATAAATGCACAGAGCTGATCTTCAGAAAATGATGAGCCATCATTTCCTCTCTTTGGAGGCAGAGGAGGGAGGAAAGGAGTGTGTCAAGTTTTATTAAAATTCCATTATCATCATCTATTTCAGCTAAAATGTGTGACTGGGACACACACACACACACACACACACACACACCTTATCCAGTTCATCCAGGTAGCCGTCTATGAAATGACGCGGTTCACCGGGAACTCTGGTCTTTTTGCACTCTGCCAGTATCTCCATATATTTTTCATGAGCGATCTAACAAGGAAAAAAGCTTTGATGAGTAACTGTGTGTCACGCTGACATAAAGAAATAAAAGGTTTCACTTAGTGGCCCAAAAATTGTGATTCGTACAGCTAATACTGCAGGACGCTGAATGTTCTCGTGATTTTTGTCTGTAAATACAGGGAATACTCACTGCTCACGGCTCATGTGTGCTTCACTCACTCACACTAGAGTTGCTACAACTGCTATGATGCCCATTTTTAAATATTATTGAAACTATTTTCATGGTTGTGAGGAAAATGTTTTTATTTTCATATACACTGATACACTGACGTCATTAAAGTATGAGAGCGTTGCTGTTATATGTGTATTAAAGCACGGTTTTAAGGTTTATATAAAGGATATACAAAGGCTCATTTGACACAACACACCCTGAAATACTTGAAGGCTTTCTGGAAAGGCAGCGGCAAGCTGCGCACCATTGGAACATAGTCATAAATCTGTATGGATGAAAAAAAGAGATGAATTTTAGTGTTATTGGAGGTCATTATGGTGTGACTATGTTTATAAATTGTATTTAGTTTGCATTAGTGTATTAATGATGAGGTACTGGCTTTGCTATCATTAAAGGAACTCACCATACCCCAGCGCCCGTTTATTAATTTGGACGTCTCGTGGAAAAGGCTAACAGAAAACATGTTGAACTCGTCCTCATAATCGAACCTCCTGGCAAACAGAACTTGGCATATTATGTTGGAGGTCGTATTGTGGAACAGCAGGTGGGGGTCTGTGGTCCTACCTGGAGAAACAATGTGAACAGACGTTTCAGACACAACCTGAGGGTAATGCCTCGGCATGTTCAGTATTAATAGTAGCCCCCCCAAAAAATAAAGTTAATTACAGTCCGGAGAAGAACATACCAACGGTTTGCTGCAGATATTTCACAGTGTGGTGTATTTCTCCCAGAATCCTCTGCTCCATGGAGTGTTTTCCCAGACCAAAGTTTCTCAGGGTCATCAGACCAAAGCGTCTGTGTTCTTGCCAAGCAGGACTATAATCTGCTAAAACTACTCCTGGAGCATGAGCTACATTCAAAAAAAAGAAGAAGAAGAAGAAGAAGAAGAAAAAGGTACTGATTATTTATTAATTAATTATAAAGTCCTTTGATGAAGTTTTATGGTATATTAAACGATTAGCTTCCATCTTTTTTCACTGTTACCACCAGATGGCGCCAGTGTGAAAACACGTTTCACATTACTACCTAATATCATTTTTACTCCCATCTCACTCATATTAATCTGTCTGCTTTACATGTCCACAGTGGCTACTGTTACCTTTCACCTAATGCATTCAAAAATGATTATGCAATTTTGAGACCAAAGGCCGTTGTTCTGCTTTTACTTCTTCATGTCTGCAGTCAAAGAGGAAACAGAGGACAGCAGCACAGGCAAAGTGTAATGAACTGCAGTTCAGTTCATCGAGGACAAACTCTGGAGTAATATCAGGAAAGTACATCTGGCGTAAAAAGCTGCCAAATCAAACATGAGTTACTGCTGTGGCGGCTGCTTGTGAATATCAGAGCAGCTGAAAGTAGTATTATACAATCTCTTAAAGGAAATAAACACTTCCTTCACGATAATTTAATCCTTCAAGCATGAAAATACCATACAAATAGGATATGGATCACTGATGTTGGATGATGCTCAAACCAAATAAGTCCCGTAAATAATTGACCCTCTTTTGCAAAGGCAACTTGTTTTAAAGTCATAGTAAATATGAAATAACTTATGAGACAACTTAAAACACTAGAGAAGAACTATCCAAATTGAGGTGGATCTCTCACTTTATTTACTACACTTATTTTCCTCAGACTAATATTTTTTTGGACCACATGTTTCCAATAATTTTGTGTTCATGAAGCAGATGATATGAGATCAATAAAAAGGAGAAGAGGTCTAGTAAGACAACAGATGTTTGTGCTGGTCCACAATAGAAGACAGTGTCAATCACTGGATGGATAAAAAAGGCAGAAAGTCAAGGGGGCCACAGTACCTTTCAGTTGTGAAGCATGGTTGGACATTAGGTCTTGAGGTCTGCCAGCGAAGTCCACAGCTTTGTGTACCAGGGCCTCTTTCAGGGCCTGCAGCCCGTTGATAATGACTGAAGGCCTCGGACCAATGTAAAGGCTATAGATGTTACCATAGCGATTAGCCAGCTGGGGATAAAAACTGTTTATTTAAATAAAAACTGCTATGACTGATGTGAGAATACCCCTGACTCAGTGCAATTTTTAACGAATTATTGTTATTATAAATATTAATTCCAAATGAGTAACTTAACCTCACAGCATGAACCACAAAGCAGTTTTATTCTTTTGAGTTTGACTAAAGGTAAATAATTAAATATGAGCTCACAGAACAAGTCACCCCATGGTGCGGGTCATTTGGAGCTCAGCTCATCGCGTCTGGCAGACAAACTGCCGTGTAAAATAACTAGCATGAAAAAAAAGGCTTATTTATTTAGGAAAGGCCTCCATATTCATATGTAGTAGCATGCAGCAAATGATGATTCCCTTCTAGATTTAAAAGCAGTTACTGTCACTCAAGATTAAATTGTTTGTAGCTTTTTTAAAATCAAAAATCTGATTTCACCACATAGAAAACAAAACAAATCACAATCAAAGTCGTAAGTAAAATCTTTTTAAAAAAATATTAAACTTTACCTTCTCCAGATCAGCAATGGGGTTCTGCAGATTGAGATCCAGCAGGTTTCCAAAGACAGGGACTGGTCGGGGGCCTGGAGGGAAATTTTTTGGTCTTTGTTTTGGAAAGAGACTAAAAAGAAGCAGCCAGATCAACAGCAATAGCAGAGCAACAGATGCAAACATGATGACACTGTTTCTGGTGAATATTTGATTCAATCCTTTTCTCTCTGCCTTTATATTGGCTTTGCAAACACACACAACCTTTGCACAGTCATGTTGACTGCAGAGATACTGAATTGGGTCATTTGTTAGACACTAACTTGATCTAAAGCAGGGGTCCTCAATCCCAGTCCTCGAGGGCCGGTGTCCTGCAGGTTTTGGATGCAACCCTGCTGCAACACACCTGAATCAAATGGCTGAATCACCTCCTCAGTGTGCAGTTAAGTTCTCCAGAGTCCTGCTAATTGACTCAGGTGTGTTGAAGCAGGGTTGCATCCAAAACCTGCAGGACACCGACCCTCGAGGACTGTGATTGAGGACCCCTGACCTAAAGGCTTGCAGTCAAAGGCGGATAAATGTCCAGTTGTCACTGTTAAAACAGGAAAAGATAAATAATATAAATATTCTGGGGTTTTTTTAGATTCACAACATAAATCAAAAACGTTGTGTGTAAAATGCAATGTTATTGTGGATTTTTCCACTGGGTGTCACACTCTCTTCATAACTGATGTTCTACAAAGTCAAGCGTGTGCTACGATTCATGGAGACCTTTGAAAGAGTCTTTATCAAAAAGAAGAAAAGTTGAGAGGTTGGTGAGTTCCTGTTTATTCACAGCAGTAAATGGGAAGCCTGTGTTTGATGTGTTTGTGTGCTCGAGGAACATAACATTAAGCAACGTTATGAGTCAAATCATGGCAAAAAATTAAAGAACTTCAAAAGACAACTGAGAACAGAAAACAGTCTCTTATAGCAGAGAGATCAGCTAAGCTAGCTATCTCGATCCTAGTGAAATGACATCAGATACAAAGTAACAAAAAGAAATGTAAAGAAAAGTAACTGAAAGCTTTATGGTGATGATTACAGGAGTACTTACTATGTATAGGAACATATTTAGTACAGGAGTTGAAATGCATGTATTGCTACATGTACAGTTCAAGTTAATTCATAAATAAAAAATACTTGTAAACACTTTGTAAACTGTGATGCGCAGTAATGACAGTAGACTGAATAAAATGAAGATACTGCAGAGTTTAAAATGCAGTTATTTTTCTTAAGAATTTTTAAAATTATTTGTCTCAAGCTGTTTACCATCTGGTTTGCAAAAGCATGCTTTATTAAATGTGATTTTTATGTACTTGTACTTCTATCCGGAGGCACTGCTTTTTACATGTTGTTATGGTTTTAGTCTGGCCTGTTTGATCTCAGATTAAGCTCTATGTTAAAGTTAAACCAGAGTTAAAATCTGTTTGACACCCCTGCATCAGAGGGACCAAACAGCAGCTGGGAGTACTTACACAACCATTTAATGACATGTTCACAACATGTGTGTAAATGGACTGAATGCTTTTCAGTCCATTTACACAAACACTATCAGAGTATCTTAAGACTTGTGTTATATGTTTTGCAAGTTTTGGAATTAAATCAGGAGGGTAATAAATGAGTCCACAGTAGTGTTTACTAATGTGGCAGAATTCTGCAAAACTACATTTGTGACAAATAACCTCAGAAAGGTGGTCTGGCAGATTTTTACAGAGGTTACAGTGAGTGTGACACTGAAAGACAATATCTTAGGATTCAATCTTTCACATCTTTGAGGGAAATGGCTTCAAAGAGGAGGATTCTCTTCTCTTTATTAATGCATCGCATAAACTTACAAATGATGGTTTCACATCCTCACAAAGTCTATTTGTTCAAAACGAGATGTTGGAAAAGTGTTGATTTATGTTATTAAATTCAGTTCAGGTTTATTTATGTAGCTCCAAATCACAACAACAATCACATCAAAGCACTTTATATGTTAAAGACCGCTGAGTGAAGAAACTGCAAGTGCTTTAACAGGAAGAAACCTCCAACAGAACCAAGCCTAACTGAAATATTGTTTTTACACTTTCTATTAATGACTTTATTGAAGGTAGCACCAGTTTAGTTTCATAAAATGAATTGATTATTATCTTCAGGCCTAAGTGGCAGCTTGTCTTTATCTCAGTCTGCAGCTGCACACCACCTCAGTCTGATGTCCTCAGCTGGATCTTCATTTGATAAGGTTTGGGGGTCAAAGTGACCCCATAGACTGGAGTGAAGTCTGGCTCGCCTGCGTCCTCGGGCCAGATGAACTTAAACCTCCTCAGCAGAGTCACCATGATGAGAAAGAGCTCCATACGGGCCAGACTTTCCCCAAGACACATTCGAGGACCTGAGACATACAAAAACATCTCACAGTCACCTAAAACAGATTTGATCAACACTGTCAGTGCTGTGTTATCATTTTTTTCTGTGCTCATGTACCTGCAGAAAAAGGCATGAAAGCCTCTGGTTTAACGAACTCTCCGTGGTCGTTAAGGAAGTTTTCAGGGTTGAATTCATGAGAGAATTTCCACTGTCCCTCCTCGCTGAGAACTGAGATCAGATTCTGGATAATTATTGTACCCTGAAATGACACCACAAGAAAAAAAAAGTGCGCTAAGAAAACACTTTAATTTATTGTATCTATGTAACCAGTTGCTCGTTACCTTGGGAATGGAATATCCCAGGAGCTCTGTGTCTCTGGTTGTGCAGTGGAAGACACTGAGAGGAACAGTGTTGGCAACTCTCTGCACTTCATGAATCACAGCCTGAATAAAAACAGATTTTGTAACAATGCAGTCTCAGTGGTCATAAATCTTATCTTACGCACTTACGTGCCTTCTAACCTTGAAGGTTAAGCTAAGTTTCTGTAAACCTTCACCTTGGAAGGTGTTTTTCAAAAGCTCTGTATCAGCAGCCTAGGCAGAGGAACCCAGACCTCCCTGTCCCAACACCCTCCTCTAGCTTATCCACAGGTTTTCCCAGGTCAGCCGAGAGACACTGTATAAGTTCTCCAGTGTGTCCTGGGTCTAAACAAGTAGGACATGCCTGGAACATCTCACACAGGAGGCACACTGGAGGCATCCTAGACATGTGCCTGAACCACCTCAGCTGGGTCCCCCTGATGTAGAGGAGTAGCTGTGCTACCCTGAATTCCTCCTCTCGGCCTATCTCTGTGAGAGGTTGATCTGCATCCCGAAGCTCACCTTCGGGATGCAGATCAACTTGGCTTTTACACTCAACTCTCTTTTCTCTGGAGTCTACTTATCTCTACACTTATCTTCTGAAAACCTTCAATCTGGATGGTGTTTTTGAAAGCTCTGTTTTCAAAATGCTGTTTTTGTGTGGATGGCTGCATGAAGGCCAAAATGCATTTTAAAAAGGTACATTTACCAAAAATATCCATGTAAGTGTTGACAGGGCTGTAGTTTTCTTTAGTTTCTTGTGGTAATTTTACTTCCTGTGTCTTCACCTGATTATTCTCACGTGTGTTAATTGTGTTCAGCTTTATTTGAATTTTTCTTTGTTCTGTTTTACCTGCACATACGGCATATTGTGTCTGTCCTCAAAGCTGACACGCTCCTTGCCTTCCAACACTCGGTCTATTTCCTGCTGACATCGTTCTGTTGGAACAAACATCATTTAAGCAAATTGTTGCAATTTTTTTTTTTGGTCACCCTAAAATGAAGTGGGCAAACTCAAATGTATCACTCACATGCACTATATACATTGCCTCTAATGTGTGAGGTCTAAATTATAACAACTTGTTCCTGAACTTGGACTAAATAATTAGTCTAACTATACTGATACTAATGTGGCAGGACTGCTTTATTTTTATTCACAAATTCAGGCATAATGTTTGCCGGAAAACAATTTTGATTTTGTCTGCTATACAAATACATAAAAAGACAAAAGGATATAAAAACTGAGATGAATATACAGAGTCACTAGTGCACGGAAAAAAGGAGAGTCACCAATAAAGATACAGACAAATAGTTTAAGTTCTAATTATTTATAAATCTTTGGAAGGAGTCTAATAGTTTTCTCTAAAAATGCCACCTATTGACAAATTTTAAAAAGTCATCGTCTTTTTACTTTTGCAGGTTCACCTTGTATATGCGGATGGTTCATAAGGTAAAGAAAACCAGTCAGAAGCGTATTGGAGGTCGTGTCAGTTCCAGCAAAGTGGAGATTCAGCGCGTACCAAATGAGTTCTTCTTCTGAAAATGAAGAACCTTCATCAGCGCTCTAAAAAATGTGGAGAGCAAAGATTATAAGACAAGCAAACAAGATAAAAATGTGATCAAATACTGCACCTATACACACCGTGGGAGGTGATAAGACTCAGCTCAGTACAGTAAGAATTCAGAAGATGAATTTAGGATACTTATGTAGTGCAGAGTTGATTTTTTTCACACTCCCACCTTCTCCAGTTCATCCAGATAGCAGTCGATAAAGTCTCGTGGCTCTCCTGGGACTCTGGTCTTTTTGTGCTCGCTCACCAAACGAAGTGAATGTTTCTTATAAATCTAAAAGATGCAATTTATCATTCAAATCTTCTTTTCACTGACCTGGTATGTGTGGATGTATTTGTCTTTACGGCAAATATGTAATACATTACCTCAACCTTCTTAAAGGCCTTTTGGAAGGGCAGTGGCAGGTTACGTATTACAGGAAAAGAGTCGTAGAGCTGCAGAAACAAACAAATTTGAAATGAGAAGAAGGTCACAGAAAGTGCTGCTGAAGATAACTCTGAACATCTTTATTTGACAAGTTAGATGGACAATTAGATACAAAGCACTCTGACTTCCAACTAAAAAAAACACAGCAGTAACTTCACAGTGGTCCACTGTCATTAAAATTTCACACAGATATTACATAATTACAGCTAAGAGCACAAACTCCAAACTCCATTTTAGTAATTTCATTCATGCAAAATTTGATTTCTTTCACCTGGATACAATTGGATTCTCATAGACCTGTTAACATGGCTGTAAATGCTTTTCCTTGATGTCATTGCTGAGTCACTTTAGTACTTACACAACATGTTTGACTCACCGTAGCCCAAGGTCCGTTGGTGATCTTTGAAACCTCAGTGAAGATTCCGACAAACAGTTTGATTAATTCATCGTTGTACTCGTAGCGTCTAGCAAACAAAACCTGGCAGATGATGTTGGAGGCTGCATTATGAAACATAACCTGAGGAGTCATGGTTTTACCTGTGGAAGGCAAAATGCAACAAGACAGCACTGTACAAGATTACAAGCGAATATTCTGGAAAATAAAAACAGCGCAATGCAAAATTGTTTTGCGAACCCACAGATCGGCGTACCAATGCTTTTGTCCAAGGTACTAATGATGTGTTTTATCTCATCGTGAATTCTGTTCTCCATTGAATTCTTCCCCAGACCAAAGTTCCGCAAAGTCATCAGAGCAAAGCGACGATGTTCCTTCCACTTTAAGCCATAATCTGCCAGAATGACTCCTGCAAAGTTTTTGTACGATAAAGACAAAAAACAAACAAACATAAGAATCATCAAAGGTAACATCTCAAAATTTCACTATAATTGATCACGCTGTGTGCACCCTCCTTCTGAGCTTTCCATTTGTTTCCAAGTTTGTGCATTTCTGGCTCCAGTTCTGCCTTGTTTTTGTATTTTGTGAGAGACCTCAGCAACAAAGCTGCATTTGGGTCCCACTCAGATGTGACCAAGATGGACCCAGTGGACATTATAATGGTAGATTTCGAAGAGGAACTGGCCACCCTTGCCTCTGCTGACGCTGGCCCCCAACAACACTCCTTTGCTACTGGCCTCCAGCGGACTTCTGTTGGGGTCAACCCGCAGAACTGTTTTTGGACTCAGGTACTCTTGTTTTGCCTTATTCTGTTGGCCCCAACAGATGCTTTATCTTCGCCGTTGGCCAACTGCCCCAACACTGTTTTGCCTCTTTTGGCCAAGCAGACTCCCAGAACCATTTGTTTTTGGACTCTTCTGCTCCGTGTCTGCTTTTGTTTGGTTCAGAGGATAGCAAAACATTTTTTGTGACAATCAGAAGGCAATCGCTACCTTTTAAATCAAGACATTTGTTTGGAAACAAGTGGAATCAAGCATTTTGATGTTAGCATCGTGTCAACTATCATATTCTGGCTTTTTATTTGCCTTTTTTTTTTAACAGGTAATGTAAATTTTACCTTTCCCATCAGTGATATCATTAACAAACAAGCCTTGGGGTCGTCCAGCAAAATCAGTAGCCTTGGTTACCATAGCCTCCTTCATGGCCTTCACCCCATTGATGACTACAGCTGGTTTGAGGCCAATGAAAATACTGTAGACATCTCCATAAGATTTCCTCAGCTGGAAAGGAACGAGACAACATGTCAGCATTTTGATATTCATATATCAGACATTCAGAGGGATATTACATTTTCAAAAGGCAAAACAAATTTGCCAACTAGGAAGAACAGATGAGAGGAAGTGATGATCTTTATGATCTGAAGAATCTGTGAATAACTAATAGCAGTCTTTAATTAAAGTTGCTAATTTACAATTAAATATCTTATCATTTTTTACAATGAAAACAGTTTTTGTTACAACTATCCTGCACACTAAAGTTATATTGACAAATTATCCTTTATAAAATGATTTTTTGAACCGTATATTTCTGCTTTCATTTTTAAAATTGAATGCATTAACATAAGTATAAACCCTTTGACCCATATTGAAAAAACCTTGACTTATAAAGATTAGAAGGTACAGGACACCCAGTGTAAATGATTTGCAGTATTGGTTGGGTGCATGCCAAGTATGCAGAGAGCCAGCTTAATGTCAACAACATATCAAGCAAACACATTAAAAAGAAGGCTGCCAAGTAAGTATGATTGCATAACAATGCACTGCCAAGATTTCTTTTCATTTATAAAAATTTAGGTTATTTTTAAAAACATTGTTAAGCAAACAACATATTTCTTACCTTCTCTAAATCCTTTAAGGGGTTGTCTAGGCTCAGGTGAAAAATGCTGCCTAGTAGGGGCACATTAAGAGGTCCCGGTGGAAAGTTCTTGGGTCTCCGAGATTTGAGATGAAGGATGATGATGAAAATGCAGAGCCATAGCAGCAGAATTGAAACAAACATGGTGAGATGGACTGGACTACACTGACAAAAGCAGATGGTTGGCCTCCTTTAAAGGGAAGCTTAGTCCCGCCTGTTTTGGGTGAGTCTTTATGTTAAAGGTGAGTGAGAATATCAAATAAGTGCATGTTCAAGCAGAGCTGCAGAAAGCGGGCAGAGTGTGTCTGTGCCTGGTAAATACTGGTTTCTCAAAGTCCACTTTTGAACAATCACTGGGTCTTACTTGCAAAGGGTGTGAATGTGTAAAGCATGTGTATAAATGTGATTCACTGGTATTTTCTTACATTAATGTGTGTAAACAAATCCAGAACTGGCCCAGACCATGCTACTAAACCACTACTAAAAACCACACTAACAAAAATGGCAATAATAATAATAACAATGTTTCTTTTCTTTTTTAATTAAATTTTCCAAAAAGGTCAGAAGTAGAATTAGATAAACCATAAGAGAAACAAAATATTTACTGAAAAGCTTTAGGCTTTAGCCCTCTTAAAATGTGATAATAGTTCATTCATTAAAGTTTCCATCATCACTGCCTGTCATTACTTACAGTTTAAGTGATACCATCCACAATGCTGGAGAATATGGACAGGTGCTACTGTACATGCCCTCCACCTGTTTTCTTCTTTTCAGCACTGTAGCCAGGCTGGTCAGAGCTCTATTGAGCAGAGTATTCCTTTCATTTTAACTAGTAATGAGTAACACTATGATATGGACTGTGTAAAGCAGTCTTTGTGCCCACCTTAAGTGAACTCTGTAAGTCCTTTGCATTTGTTTTGCATGGTATACTGAGGACGTGGACTGTCTTACTAAGTGGGGTGATTGTCTAGTGGGGAAGTGGCTTTCTGGAAGTGTGTAAATCAAGGGGCACCAATATGATGTGATTTTTTGGCTCATGTGATTAACAAGCGGGAGAAAGGGGATCTGTTGAGCTTCATGTTTCGGGGTGTAACTTATGCAAAATAATCTTAAAGACAAAGGAGGAGGGTGATGTGGTCAGCCAGTGGGAAATGAGCCCAATGGTGATTGGTCTGCCTCAGGTTTCAGAAAGACTGCCCTTTATGTAAATTAAGGAGGGGTCAAAGGCAAGTGGGCAAACCCTTGGATCACATGTATAAAATGATGCACCTCTCTCTCTCTCTCTTTCCTCTTTTACCTTTACTGTCCCTTTTCTTTGTTTCTTCCTTTTTTTTTTCCTTCTTCCACTTTACCTCTGTCTCTATGTTTCCTTCTTCTTCTCCTCTTAGTCAGTTTACTTTTCTATTTCTGTTAAATGTCTTTGTTTTGGTAATTG
>VOQJ01047626.1:5156-17914 GCA_015052665.1 Apistogramma diplotaenia | reverse complement strand
AACTAACTTTACATCATTGTGGTTCTCAACTTTAGCAGCAAGTCTTAGACAAGGATCAATAATGGCTTGATTATAATATATTTCCCTGACTTCTCACCATTAAATTTGGTAACATCAACTTTCTAAACATTAAACACAATATTCGCTTGTGAATATTCTTTTGGTGTGATTTCCCATCTCATCCCCTCAGTTTTACTAACAGCTGTGAGAAGCAGGCATGATAATATAAACATGTTCTAAAGCATTTCTTTCAGTCTGTGATCCTGTCATCAAGGTCAGCACAGGAGACTCGACCACATCCCATGAGGCATCCTGTGGGAGGTGCTTCAGGAGTATGGAGTGTCTGGCCCACTGCTACAACTACAGCAAGGACTTGGTCCACATTGTAGGCAATAAGTCAGACTTGTTCCTGGTGGGTGTTGTGGCTGCCTTTTGTCACTGATATTATTCATGATTTTTATTGACTAAATTTCTGTGTGGCGCCAAGTAGTGAAAGGCTTCCACTTTGGTGTCCTCATAATCTTATTTCTGCTTTTTGTGGATGATGCGGCCCTGGGGGCTTCGTCAGGTGGTGGCCTCCAGATTGCTCTGGAGCAGTCTGCGGCTGAGTTTGATTGTGAATTAGCACCTTCAAGTCCGAGGCCATGGTTCTGAGCCGGAAAAGGTTGGACTGCCCACTCTGGGTCAGGGATGAGTTTCTGCCCCAAGTGGAGGAGTTTAAATGAAAAGCACACACTGGCGACTACATGAAAGAGCTTTATTAAATGGAAACTTGCACATGATTTGTAATGCAGAGTAATAATACTGGACAGTTAGCTTAGGTAAAGAGAGAACTTGAGTCAAACTGCCTAATACCCAATGGCTATAGGCCAAGAAGATGACCTTTGCATAGAAGTCCCTACCCAGTGCAGCTGCAGTGTAGGGAGAAAGAGGTTTTTGTTTGTGGGGACATTTAAAGGGAACTCCGGGTACACAATATTTATTTCTACATAAAGTTATAATATCTTCAATCTGACGTCCACCAGCATTGTTGTAGTATGTTCTTTCATCTATTCAAACAGGATCTATACCTGCCTGATAAATAAAAGAAGTTATATAGAATGAGAAATCGGACCGGGGAGGGGATGAAGTGGCTACAGGGGTGGGTGGATGGTTAGATATGAAGCCATGCCGTGGGTCCAATCAAAGCTGCTTTTGGCAAATCCAGGAACAGCTGGGCCACATCTGTTGATTAAAGTCAGATGATGGAAACTGATCCTGATCACATGGTTCAGAACTGAGGCATGAAATCAGTAAAAAGAGTGCTTTACTAGTTTTGTTTCTTTTGTTTTCTCTTTTGTTTTTCTTAGTGATAGCCCTTTATTGTGTGTCCCTGTAGAGGTGACCACATCTGAGCCCCTGTGCACACATCCAGGGGAGCATGTCTTCTCCTGCCCCCTCCCACGCTCACTGCTCCCACGCCTCTCTGAAGGTAGATACATTTAGAGCCCTTTGAAGAATTATTAAAGAACCTTCTCCGTGTGGTTTGGTGAGGATTTGTTCATCCAGTTTGTGCTCTTCCCGGCAGAACAAGAAAGTCTATGACAGAAACACCCTCCACCTGGAGGCAGAGTTCAAGGACTTGGTCTTGATTAGGAGGAACCGACTCGAGTCTTTAAACCCATTTCATGAGTAGTAGTCCGAGCCAAATCAGCACGTTCCTCCAGATTGTTAGCAGTTTTCCCTTAACGGGAAACTATTCCAGTTGTAAAGAGAGCTCCAAGTTCTCCCTTTCTTTCTTAAATACTAGAGTAATTACACTCAACGAAGGCACATACAGGATACTTCCTTTTTGCTACGAGTGCCCACTGTTCCCTTCATCCAGCCAAGATTCTTTTTTCATTCCTCACATTTGTGTAACCTGAGTTTTCTTCTTCCTTTTTATCCTGTTTTTCTTGGTAAAAACTGAAACACAGTGAGAGCGAACGTCAGGGGAGGTCTGCAGGCTGTAAATGATTATTTCCATTGTACAGCATCCATCCAAACATGTCAGCCGGGAACAGAACTTGATTTTTTGGGTTTGCGATTGGAAAACATGTTTATGGTGACTAGTTGTATTTACTGCTGTTGCCCACATTAACTTACTTTATTTGACATCGTACTGATTGTTTTTCCTTTTTAAATAACAAAATTTTGGTCCATGAAAACTGTTTCACTATAATTCATTTCAAACAACTCCTTCTTCTTACCAGTGGTGCTATCTAAGCACTAGCACTTAGAAAAGTATTAGAAAGGTATTGCATCGTTCTTAAATAACGTTCTTTTTCAGGAGATCTGTCGAGGAAACATCAGTTTGCAATTAATGTGTTTCAGCCTTCAGTTCATGATTGTTTCATAGCTTAGTTTTATGTCTTTTCAGTCCATGAGATGATGTGTTTACTTTGTCATTCTGCCCTCAGCGCAGAGAGTTGCTATGCTAGCTCACATTTTATTGTGAAGGAACATGCGATGGTTTTTTTTTATTCTAAATAGATTGCATGCCGCTGCTGTAGACGCTCTGCCCCTATTCCAGGAAGCAAGTTTATCTAACAACTCTGAGTTTGCTGAGCGTGACATGAAAGGGTTAACTTCAACTCAGTCACCAGGGTAACAGACTCTGAACTTCACCTGCTCACTGACAGTTTATCTAACAACTCTGCGTTTCTCTCCTGCTGCACCTGAACCAGCTGAGTCAGTTCCTCATTCATAAGATCGCCATGAAAGCACATAGCACAGCTAATTAATATGTAGAAGTTTATGTTTTTGCAAACACTAAAATTCCAGTTAGCCCTTTGTTTGCTACTTTTTGTATTTAACATGAGCACTTTTGCAATCATTCAGTTATCAATATATAATGATAGAGAGCAATAATATTGCAAATCTATCATCAGCTCAAAATCATAAAAGAAAACATATAAGAAATCTAAACTTTACAGTCTAATTTCTGCAGTCTTCATCTCTCTGACTGACTGCAGTGCAGGTGTCAGACTGTTTCCCCGCTCTGGACGCATTTACTGTATGTTACTGTAACAATCACTGTTTACATAAAACTCATCTGTGTGATGATTTAGACACACACTAATCAATGATCAGTGACTTGCCGTGTTGTAATTGGTCACACTGCTGAAACATGTCTGTCACAGTTGGGATCTTTAAGACTAAAAATGTATCTTAAAGTGACTCTTTATGCAGCATTTTCTTCTCTCCTGTTTAAAAATAAATATCCAGTTAACACAGACACTCATGCTCATATTCTTCAGTTCACTGGATAAAATCTGCCCACTTTAACTAACTGATCAGCTGTTAGGGAAATAAATGCTTAGAGTTGCTGATCTCAGAGCTAATCAACACAGAGTTTAATATTAGACTCAGAGTTTGTTGAATATGCTTCCTAGAATAGGGCCCTGCTCTTCCAGGCTGTCGCCGCACAATCAGGCACCGTTTGAGTTGCAGTTTAGCGCTCTCTGGTGGATGGGAGGATTAACTGCGCTTTGCTGCCACCTGCTGCCTCAGTTTCTCCCTTCTCTTCTTCTCCATCAACCTGGGAGAGTGGGCAAAAAAATGCTTTTAGGTTGACACACTAAAGTTCAGCCATGGATTAAATTTACTTATTGATAAAAAAAACGAACTTAAATGTTTCGTTTACAGTGCATTTATTATCTGCTAGAACTACACCATAGCCACACAAACCCTGCACAGTAACCTGACATGCACTTCCCTAGAAATGCAAAGACATTTCGCCTTTGATGTGACCCACACAGGTATAAACGCTGCTGATAAATGATTCACTACACGAGTATAATTCAGGCGTTTTTCTGTGACTAGACGATTTTTTTTCTGTGACAGAAGTGATGAGTAACTTTTAGGTGAACATTAGTAAGAAGTGTTTAAAGTCCATGTGAGGCTCTTGTCTCACTGTAGCTTACAGAGACGCTGCAGTGCGTAGCCTCATTTTCTGTCTGCTGTTGCAGATACTGACATTAAATGTGCCCAAAGTTTATATAATGAGGTTAGTGTCTGCACCACACACTGTGTATGAAAGTCGGATGTAGTCACCAACCTGCGGTTGCGAACCTCCACCAGCTCGCTCAGCTGGTCCTGAGCGGCTCGAAGCTCCTCCACACTTTGCTGGTAGCTCAGGTCCGCTGAGCCCGACCTCTCCAGGAGAGAAACCTGGTTGGACAGCTCGCTGGTTCGATCCCGCAACCGCTGGATGGACGTGTACATGTTCTCGTCATCTTCCTCCTGTGTCCACGAGGTGGACAGAGAATACAGCAGTTAGCCAACATGCAAACATAAAGAGCTTATTTTGCTTGAGTAAACAGCTTAATGCTTATCAGCAGGGCTGGATGAAAGAGGATGTGATTTTTGAACATTTTAATGGCTCAGTATGAATTCTTCCCATCGGTCTCCGCCTCTGTGATGTTTCATGTCAGCTGATGTAAGGTGCAAAAAGGTTTTTTACTTCCAACAGTTCAGCTTCAACTAACAGCAGTCCTGCTAACTACAGATCCACAAATCAAACTTTATTTGTTGTTATTTCTGGCTACCTGAGTGGTGACAACCAGGTGATGAGTCTGTGGACACTTTACCTCCTGACCTTTGACCAAGTGTGAGACGTTGACTGTGATTTTAAATGACTTTATTCCTTTATCGTTTAACTCGTAAAGCTCTTTTGTATTAGTGTATCTGTTACCCTCTGGCCTGTGTTTGGTGCACAGCACTTTGTTCAGCCCTGCTGCTGTTTGTAATCAACCAAAGGTGAGGAATTCTCCACCAACACAACTCTGATTACAACTGGAGCACAAACAGAAAAGGAAAGCCTGGGACATGCATTTTATTTACTCTGTGCCTTCAGGTGACCTTTGTTGTGATTTAGGTGACATAAAAATAAAACTGAACAGATTTTTTGAATCCAGCCCTCAGCAGTTCACAGCTGAGGGAGCGCAAACCTTCGCATTGACGATCTCTATGTGAACCAGAAGCGATGCCAGCTCGAGCTCCTCGCTGTAGCTGTTCCTAAGAGCTACACTCCTGTAGCCTGTCAAACAGAACGTTACACCAATTAGCACAAACATCTCAATTATGCAGAAATAAAACGTGCATGTTCTTATTGGCCTGTGCTTCACTTTCAAATAAAATGACTGAAATGTGGGATTTCAGTTATGTCATGAAGTCGTGTTTGCGGAGTCGGTTATATTTGCTCACCTGTTTTGAGCAGACGGACAGGGTAGGTTGCCTGTGCCAGGAAGTTAGGATCACTGAACATGTCCTCTTCATAGACAGTGAAGCGCAGAAAGGTGAAGGTGGAGTTGTGGATATCGAACACAAACTGCTTCTGCACCCACACAGGATTCAGACCATTATCAGCTGGGAGGGCGGAGAAAAGCAGACGGTCAACAGTTCGGTCGGGGCACGTAAACTCCTGAAATGCCACGCTGCTGCTGCCGCTGCACAGCAGCTCTCTTACCTACAACATCTGTTTTGCACTTGCAGCTGTCGTAGTCAGCGCCACAGATTTCCACCTCAACAAACGGACAGACGATGCTGCGGCCGTTTTTAGGCAGATGGCGAGCTCCCAGCACCTGGGAAACATGGAGCACGAATAAACAAAAAGAGTGGGAAGAGCCAAAGCTAGGAATGCTGGGATACTGTAGTGGAACAGGAACATAAAGACAAACTTAAATGGGCCTGGGCTGGTCAGAAATCAGCTGCAATACAGTCTGAAGTGCCATCAATATTTTAACCTCACCCACACTAATCCTTAAGATTAAAAAAGTGAGCTCTGTTTACCATTTTCCAACAGCCCTGAATGATCAGGGGTCAGACAAATGTGACCTTTTGTTTGTTTGCTCACTTCCTTTCATTGTGGCTCAAAGAACAACAAAGCTGCTGTTGGTTTTTAGCCTTTTGTCACCCAGAGAGCAGCGCGACTGATTATTATAGGCATATTAATGCTGACTTTAAGTAATTTAAATTAAAGTTGCGTGTAATTTTGTTACATAAATACAGCGTAAAACACTAAATTGGATGGTATCTGGCAAATTAAATGTATTGATTGCTATCAATTCAGTTTATGCCAGGCACATTTTCCTGATGTTTATGTTTATGAGGGCAAAGAGCATTGTGAGTGTAGTTAGTCTGACCTGTAGCTGGATGGTGATTGGCTCCACATGCAGCGTGTCCTTATCGAAAGGGTCGAAAGCGTCGTCCCTCATGACATCAGGCTGGGGAACGTAGCCACTGCCTCCTCCGAGCATGAACAAAGCTTGGTTCAGCTGCATGGGTTTATCTACAGACAGACACATGTCACTTGCATGTGCACACCTTTAGTTATTGCCATCAATAACCTGCAGCCTGCTTAGCACCCGAACGACAGTGTAGAATGAGAAACATTTCTAGGCTGGAAACAGGTTGAGTAGACAGGCAGAGTGCAGCAGAGGTTATAGATATACATGTCTCCCCCTGGTGGCTACTACTTTGTACTAGAGTCAAATTGTCAGACATGAATTAGTGTTTGAGATGAGAAAAACCTGACTTGCTATCATGCATGTGGTCTATGGTTCACTCTGTGGACACACAGGTTCCCTGTACAGTAGTAACGCATTTACACACTGACCTGGGGTCTGGAAATTGAGCGCAACCAGCTGGGAGCCGCAGAGCCACATTGGTAGGGGGTCATAGTTGGAGGAGTCCAGCCTCTGTCCTCTGGGATAAATCCTGGAAAGCTGACGACGGTTGTACTGCAAAAAGCGTTTCCCTCGGCCGCGGGTTGCAAACTTCTCTGCCTTCGTCTCCGGGAAGGAGGACATGTCCCGGTAACATGCTCGCTCCGTGCCAATCTCTGCAAATTAAAGAGGAAGTGAGACATGAGAGCGCAGCACATGGCAACAGTATTAAAAAGGTGAAAGAAATGAGGAGGCAGTGATCCTTACTGTCCTCGTTGAAGGGGACAGGTCTACAGTAAACCACGAGGTCAGACAGCTCTACTGCAATCTTCTTCCTCCTCTCCATCTGTTTCTCTTCCTGCATCTGTTACCATGGAGATGAGACAACCATAAGGCCATAGGCAGAACATGACAACAGTGCCATGGCATCATGGGTAATGCATATGCTCTGAACTCATTATTCGAAACTCAAGCTAGATTTTCTAAATACCCAAAATTATGACATCATATATCCAACAGGAAATGAGGAAAACGGAACATTTACCTTTTGAAATTTGGAGCAAAGGTTGGTGTGGAGTCTGGTGGTGGTGTGGTTACATTTGATAAAAAATTCTGGGCAAAAGAACGAAGTTTCTAAGAATCCCATTTGGAACGTATGTACCCACGTATGACCTACAAATCTCCAAACAATTCCCCAGGTATTATTCTGAAAAGTAAAGCCTGGAATGGGAAATAGATCCAAGCATCCTGAGGAGTGCATAACGAAGCAAGTGCAACTGAGCCTCTCTCTGTTCGCTGGTCAGAGGTGACGGGTATTATCACCTTTCTGTTAATGCAGGTTCTGTGTTTACATAAAAGGGAGCAACTAATGCATGATTATGTGAGTGGATTGGTTCTCACAGAGCACTTTTCTACTCTACATGAGCACTCACAGTGCTTTATACAGCACGTCTCATTCGCCCAAGCATTTTCTACGCCAAAGTGCTTCAATCGAACATTCACGCAATCACACTTCGATGAACGCATCAGGAGCAACTCGGGGATACTTTGGCAGTGCAGCCAGGACTCAAACCACCAACCTTCTGATTAGTAGATGGCCTGCTCTACCTCCTGAGTCACAGCCATCCATTTGCCTCTTCAGCACAAAATGGATCAGTTGAGCATCACCTACTCCAATCAGACTATGAGTAGAACAGGTGACAGAGATCTATAAAGCATATAAAAACAGCAAAATGCACTTTTGGTGCAAATAAGACGAGAATCATGATGCACAGATTCGTGTAGCTTCTCAGTCATCCAGGTCATGCTAGTCTCAAGAGCTTGAAAAAGAAGAGGCGAGTGGACTTTTCATCCAAGAGGCTTCTTCAAAGAAGTCCAGCTCCCACTTTTTTCCTCCAAGCTCTAAATTCTTAAGGTTGTGAATACAGGTCATCCTGGACCACAGTGCCTGTGCATGTTCCTCCCTCTGCATCGAGCATAGGTACATTTATAAATGGTATATAACTTTACAGGTGGGTTTCATCTGGTGGTGTTTGCAGCACAGCTCAGCCGTTTGCACATATCAAATGTTCTCTTTTAATGTTCTCTTAAAGCAAACAGTAAATAAAATGAACAGTGAAAATGTGGCGCTTCCAGGCCATTTTAAAGTGAAACTTTGAGCCTAACGTGCACTGGAACAAATGTTCAGCATAAGTTACCAGGATCTAACCAGGTAAAGAGAAATCCACCTTGGTGACACCTTTGACTATTAATCTCCCAGCCTTGAAGTGCATCACCGCCATAATTAGGTTTGATCAGCAAAACAGGCTCCGACCCTTAGCTGCAGACTTTGATTAGAGGTTATTTGTTTCCAAAGCATATCATTTTCTGCTTTATGATCAAAAAAGTGACCATAAGTCAGTTTGATAAATGAGGTAAATCAACCAATCCAATCAAGAATAAAGATAAAACAAATCATTTTTCACAGATATCTAAAAAAAACATTCATACTTAATTGTATTTAAAGTCATGCATGCATCGCAAAGCCAAAACATTATGACCACTTAAAGATGAAGTGAATAACACTGATTATCTCTTCACCTTGGCAACTGTTAGTGGGTGGGATTTATTAGGGAGCAAGTGAACATTTTGTCCTCAAAGCTGATTTGTTAGAAAGCAGGAAAAATGAGCAAGCATAAGGATTTGAGCACGTTTGACAAGGCTAGGTCAGAGCATCTCCAAAACTGCAGCTCTTGTGGGGTGTTTCTGGCCTGCAGTGGTCAGTATCTCTCAAAAATATGCCAAGGAAGGATCCAACAACGACAGGGTCATGGGCAGCCAAGGCTCACTGATGCACATGGGGAGCAAAGGCTGGCAAGCTACAGTAGCTTAAACTTTCCAAAAAAGTTAATGTTGCTTCTGATCGAAAGCTGTCAGAATACACGGTGCATTGCAGTTTGTTGTGTATGAGGCTGCAGAGCCACAGACCAGTAAGAGTGTCCACGGATGAAAGCACCAACAATGGGCACACGAGCATCAGCACTGGAACACAGAGCACTGGGAGAAGGTGACCCCGTCTGAGTAACCAGGTGTGTGTGCATCACTTACCTGGAGAACACCTGGCACCAGGATGCGCTATGGGAAGAATGCAAGCCGGCACAGGTAGTGTGATGCTTTGGGAATGTTCTGCTGGGAAACTTTGGGTTCTGCCATCCATGTGGATGCTATTTTGACACATACCACCTACCTAAGTATTGCTGCACACCATGTTCACCCTTTCATGGAAACAGTATTCCCTGATGGCTGTGGCCTCTTTTAGCAGGATAATGCACGCTGCCAGAAAGCAAAATGGTTCAGGAATGGTTTGAGGAGCACAACAAGTTTGAGGTCCTGACTTGGCCTCCAAATTTCCAAGTTCTCAGTTCAATCGGGCACATGTGGGATGTGCTGGACAAACAAGTCCAACCCATGGAGCCCCCATCTCGCTACTTGCAGGATTTAAAGGATCTGTTGCTAACATCTTGGTACCAGATACCACACCTTCACTAGAGCCCATGCCTCAGTGGGTCAGGACTGTTTCGGCAGCAAAACGGGGACCAACACAGCATTGGGTACGTGGTCATCTTATGCCTGATTGGTGTATTGTGAAATATTTATTTGTGCATCCTAAAAGGTTTTGTGGTGAAGTGAAGCTGAGATGATATTAGATTTTTCAAGTTTGCATTCATACCAGTAAGTCATTAAGTAAAGGACCTTAGGACCTGCAGCCTGATTATTCAAGTAACAAAAAGTCTAATAGATTCGTTTGCACTCATCTATCTGTGCCTGCAGAGTTGCACTCACTCGCGCATCAGCATTCTGTGCAGCCTCTCTGATCTTGCTGACCCAGCTGGTGAGGTCCTCCAGGCTGTCAGCTGCTACGTCCAGAGTCTGGACCGGGTGAGATGAGAGGTGCTGGGAGTGGATGGTGAACACAAAGGCCCGGGAGTTCTTTCCGTCTTTATGCACCACTGCAAAGATTAAAGGAGGTACAAGTGGGACAAGAGAACTGGGCAACTGCACTTCTTTAGGTTTATCAAGAGGTTTTGTCTCTCAACCAAGAGACTTCCTCAGGTCTAAAATAACTGGCAGAGAGTCATAGTGGGGGCTGGTGAAGACCTCTACTACTTCTGATTTTGACCCAGGTTTCATCTACAGCAGGGAAGTGTTTGATACACTGCAGATTTTGCAAGTTTTCCCACCTACAAAGAATGAAGATGTCTGTAATTTTCATCCAAGTTCACTCGATTCCAGAAAATCACAGACCTGTTATTTTTTCTTTTTTTAAATATATTTATAGTTTTTTTAACATGTAGTTTAACACATCAGGCTCAGTAGATACAAATAATATTTAACCAAAAAAATACAGATTTGCCCAATTCAAGTCATCAGTCTGAAACATTACATACAACCAACCCCAGCTCCAACCTCTTTCTTTAAGAAGCCCTCCTACTCTGCACTCATTACCTCTTTGCACCTGTTTGGACTTGTTACCTCTACAAAAGACACCTGTCCACACACTCAAATCAATCAAACCTCTTGGCCAAGACCAAAGAGCTGTCTGAGGACACCAGGGACAAAACTGTAATGATGGGCAGAGCGAGGCTTTGTGAAACACTGAACCGTTCAAAGCAAATGGGCCATAATTGTGTCAAAACGATCTGAAACATCTCTATAGCGACACCTAGTGGCTACTTTAGCTCTTTCCGCATACTGATAATGATGTTCTCTGAAACAATGAAACGCACAAGTGCTGAACAATTTTAAGTGAGGCTACTTATTACACTGAACTAACAATAATTATGATCTGCACATGTTTTAGGAGAAATTTCCAAATCACAAAGTGAGAAAAACTGTCCTGTCAAAGACCGCTGTGACTGTAAAGAACGCTGTTTCAGCAAATACTGTTTTCCTTGTTGGTTCAACATGTGTTTCATTTGCTTATTAATTCAGTGTAATTAGCAACAAACAAATGTATGAAATAAATAGTTAGGGTTGGATCAGGTGACCCTGAACCGTCCCCTAGTTATGCTGCTGTAGGCCTAGGCTGCTGGGGGGGTTCCCATGATGCAGTGAGTGTCTCTTTTCATTTTTATTCTGTTTATACCCTATTGTGGATTTTTTCCCATTACTTATTATTAATCTCTGTCTCTCTTCCACAGCATGTCTTCTGTCCTGTCTCTCTCTCCTCAGCAGCAGATGACTGCCCCTCCCTGAGCCTGGCTCTGCTGGAGGTTTCTTCCTGCTAAAAGGGAGTTTTTCCTTTCCACTGTCACCAAGTGCTTGCCTTGAGGCAACTATTTGTTGTGATTTGGCGTTGTATAAATAAAATTGTATTGAATAAAATATTTTTCAAAGAGGCTGTTGTTGCTTGAGGTGTGGTGTATTTGAAGGCCACCTACTAATCTACTCATGCTTTTGGAAATTAAGAAAGCAAAAATCAACTGTCATATGTAAAGCTTTTTATTCAAAAGAAAAAAATTTTCAGCTGTTTTGGAGTTGAGTCAACATCTTATTTTGCCAGTTATGTCACCAGCGTTGGAAAAAAATCTGTTCACATGGCACACTTGTTGCAGGGATGAACAGGTATCTTTATGCCACTAAATACAGGTGAGGATAATCAGCATGTCGCTCCTGCCCATAAATCAGTGGATCATGTGTCCTGGAACAAATGCATCTGTTAGGTATTTCTTGACCTCTACTGTGGCATCAGCAGTTGCTCTGTGGGTTCTCTGTGTTTCCACAACCCGGCTGTTTTAAAGGTCCCAAAAACTGTCTATAAAAAGTTTGTTGCTTCTTGTTGTGGATGAAGCTGCCTCTTCTTCTTCTCCTGCTGCTGCTCAATCTATCTGTTCTGGCTACATCTATGAAACTGCTCTACTATCTCTTAGTATCTTTATGTGACTGGTACTATCACTAACTATATTTTAAAGCACATTAATGTAATGTAATCCTACCTTTCTGCTTTTAAGTAACCTATCAATTTATATACTAACTTCACTACTCTATCACTCACTAAATCACACAATCAGTTGCTGTGTTGTTGGGAATTTTTATTACCTTATATTGGTATTTACTGCAGTTATATTGAGAGCACTTAGTGACCAGGTTATCAGTCACACACACACTAATCAATGTACTTTGTTCTGAGTGGTGGAATGGATCAGAGGCTGATAGTGTCTTTCGGAATTTATGAAGGCCTTGGAAAAGGTCCTGGTGCCATGGTGTCTCATGACACTTTGACATGGAGTGTGTAAAGCTTTCTTTGTGCCCTCCATAAATTGGACTCTGTAAGTCCTTTGCGTTTGTTCTGCATGACATACTGAGGATGTGGGGTGTCTTGCTAACTGGGATGATTGCCTGGTGCAGAGGTACCTGTCTGGAAGTGTGTAAATTAAGAGGCACCAATATGACGTGATGTTTGTGATCTGTTGAGCTTCATGTTTTGGGTTTATTGTGGTTTATATAGGTATTATTATAAGTATTATTTTAATATAGATTGCATAGAATAGGGCAAGTTTAAATGTAACATCTAGTGTGCTTAGGAATGCAGTC
>VOQJ01047625.1:13224-26989 GCA_015052665.1 Apistogramma diplotaenia | reverse complement strand
GGCTTGAGATATAAACTGGCACAAATCACATCACCACATTGAAAGATGGAAATACTGTGCGATCGCCTTGTTGATTGTTATCAGCTCTGCACACAGACCAAACCTAAAAATAAAATGCTGAGCACGCTAGACGTTTAGAAATTTGGATACCACCGTAGTTTTAAATGTGTTGCACTTTTGTGCCACTTCAAAATGAACTCTGCTTAATTTAAACACATACATTAATTCCTGTGAGGAGTTTCTTTTTCTGCATATCCTGGTAACAATAAAACATTGTGACCTTGTTTGGCTATTTGTTGCAACTTTTTAAAAAAAAATTGTTTCACCTTTCATTGCACCTGATCAGGGGCTCAGAAGGTCCATCATTACATCACACGATATTAACATCAGGACTATGGTTTCTATTGACACTCAAACCTGAAGTCATATTTTTAAATAGATTCCAGGTGGCAAAGCGGTGCAGTGGTGAGCACTGTCGCCTCACAGCTACATCTGCTAGGAGGTTGGGACCTTTTTTGTTCTTCGAGTGCCACACAAGTGTTTTTCCAGGTGTCTCAACTTCCTTCAGCATGATTCTCACTGGTGACAGATATGAATAACTTTTTTGTGCCATGTGGCACTGAGTGGCAACCTACCCAGGGTGCCATCGTAAGCTGGACTGCAGCCCCCATATAAATATGGGTTGTGTTACTAAGTCAGAAGTTGCATTTTTGCTTGACATTTGGAAAAGAGAGGCCCCATTCACTGTCCACTTTCAAAGCACATCTCAAAACCTTATATTATATACCTGTAATAACTAACGCATTAATAAGCTATTAGTAAATAGTCAGTTTATCATTTATAAAGCATCACTCCTACTGACAAAGACATAAAAAGTTTATTGTATATTCATTTAGAAAGCATTCAGCCAAAATTTAAAGAGATAATGATTAAGATATTTTATATTCATTCAGGCTATTGAATATTGGCAACATCCCTGATCTATACAGGCTGGGTCATTGAGATTCCATGGAAACACCCTTTGATCTGGGATTCTCCTTGATGAAGGAGATGAACCCCTGAACCCTATTCCCTCCTTACACTGAGGAGGTGCTCAGAGTTTTCATTGTGCCGCAGGAGGAGACCATCCACTTCTTCTTTCATTTCACTTGAGTTCACCTATGTGAAAGTACAGCACTGGACAACCTGAGTTCTTCGTTTGATTCAGGAGCACTTTGGAACAGAAGCTGGCTGATGCTAACGTACTGCTAAAAGTGGCCAGCTGGTTACAAACCAGAGGAAACCTGATGCATGAACTCAAGAAATCCCAAATTTTTCCTGCATTGTTTGTTTGACATGTGGCGTTTACAACTATTGTTTTGTCATAAGCTTATTTATATCATTTTAATTTAAATGTATTTTTAAATACAATATCAATATGTTTAACTTGAAAATGCCCTGTGGCTTCTCTCTTGAACCTCTTCCGTGCCCTCAGACTCTGCGGTTGGATATATATTGCATGCTGTGTAAATCTCAAAGGGTTATGTTTGTGTCTTACAAAAAAAAAAAAAATAGTATACTTTGTATTTCTTTGTATGTTCTGTTTCCTTTTTTCTGTTGTGAAGATTGCTGAGAATCTCTCGAGTCTCAAGGTACTGCTCGTCTTTTTACTGGCCTTCATTTATAAAAGCTTTGTGAGGCATAGCTACTCACTGTAGATGAGGTCACACAAAATACTTAAATAACAACCTGAATTAATCATGAATTGCAGTAAGTATTTATAAAACCCTTATAACACACTCATAGATAATTTGTGGATGTCTTAATTATGTATAAATGTGTGTGTAAATACTTAGAGTAATGCTTAATTAAATAATTACTAATACCATACTCATGCTTAATATATAATCACCATTCTATATATCTAATCTAAACATATACACTTATCCACCTTCACAGGCTGCACAACAATTTATTGCAACATCAGTAATTGGTGATGCACATTTGCAGCCATGTACATGTAGCTCCCTCAGCACGTAGAAAAAAAAAAACATGTAGAGGAATTTTCTCAAAGTGCACAGGTGGATTTATGACTCAAACACTGGGACAGTTAGTCACCAGCTGTGAGGCGAGAATCTCGGCATAATATCTGAAGTTGAGCAGACGAATAACCTCTTTCTAGTTTCTAAGAGATGTGACGGGTATTTCTCAAGTCTGACATGAGCCCATCTGTTCCTAAATCATGTGGGTAAATGCACAGACACCATCAATGTCCTCAGTAATAATGTTATGACCATCATTCGTGCCATTGTGTCAGAGTGAAACGCAGCAGTAACGGAGCAAATATTGGCTGAATCATTCGATTATTATTCCAATCTATTGCCATTTTGGGCGCTATTCCACTTCTCTTTTTCATGACGGTCTTACCTGAATTTAATTGTGTGTTAGCTTTGTTTATCAGTCTAGTGTCACCTACCTTACCACTCCAGTTACCTTGCAATTTAGTTGACTGGCTCATCACACAAAGCATGTGGTAGCTGTTTTTAATTAGGCAGCGATTGTTATTTAAAAGGACTTTGAAATGCAAACTGTCAGAGTTGTTGTTTTTGTTCATTACATACTGTATAACATAAGTGTGTAAAGTAAAAGTGCTTCAGTTATTTCTCTTAGAGAAAAAAAAAACCCAAAGCGAGCCCATAATGCTGACACTGAGTCACATGATCCGGCTACGAGCAAACCCCAACGTCATTATCACACCAATCAGAGGTTGCAAACTGGCTTCCTAATTCGATTAGTGGTCGATATCACAGAAACATTAATGTCATCACTCAATTAATAACTAATATTAATCCCTTACACTCTGCAATAGTACATGTAACACTTTTCAACAAGAAATGCTCCCGAGAGTGCAAATCTCCACCGAGGCAGCTCACCCTCCGGGGCCGTATTTACTTTTACAGGAATAGTAATGTCACCTCTGCTAAGGAGGTTAATATTTTGGTAGCGTGTGCGAGAATGCGTGCATAAGTGTGGGTTGAGTTTGCATCCAAAAATCATGTCACATTTGACCTCTGACCTCTATGGCAAATGCTCTGAAAAATGTAACCTCCTTGGCAGAGGGAAAGATCTTGGAGCCGGGCACATTTAAGGAAGACAGATTTTGTATCCTTGTAAAACGTGAGACAGCCAGACACAGCATAGCCTTGGTAGACTTCAAGTGGAGTTCTTAGTATTTTATTAAGGGGTTTAAAGCATTGCTTCAGAGCCAATACACATAACTGCTATAAGCTTATTCTAAAAAATGTATCTAGAAGTTGCAGCTACAGAAGTGTGACTGCTCAGCTTAGGCTTGAAATTTGCTCCTTTTCAAAAAAGCCAGTTTTTTTCTTGGCTAAAATAAACTGCTGACCATGATTGATAGTCTCTGTCACACTGAGTGAAAGGAACATAAATACGCAAATAGGCTCAAAGACAAGGTGTAAGACAAAGCGGTCCCCGCAACTGTAAGTTGTTACTACAAGCATAATAGGAAAGTAATTATAGCAATGATAAGGTCTGACTATGCCCAATACACTCATGTAGTGCTGCAGATATGTCACTGAAAGCCAGCAGTAAGTTAACAATCAAAACCGGTGCCTGGCAGGACTTTTGGGATTTTTCACAACATATTGACTGTAACTGACGATAAATGCCCGTGCTAGTGGCGCTCAGTCTGGGAAAGAACATTAAGTAATTTGTGTCATCTGTCTAAGATGCCGATCTTGCTATATGCCAATTGTGTACTCATTCCTAATATAAAGCACGCTGTACTGCAGATCTGTTGCTGCTAGTAAATGATATTCACCAATAAAACTTGCAATACAGTTCAAGCCGTCAACATGCATAGACTGCATATAAACTATTGGTGTAGCCGCTGTGATATCACCCACTGTTTCATGCACTCACATTTTAAAATGAGATAGAGTTCGATATTTGGATGTTGCAGTGTTATATTCAATTTTTATTCTGTGCTGTATTTATTTAGAAAATATGTAACAATTTGCCTGAAAACCTATTGAATTTAAGTTATTGAATGCATACATGGTTGTGACACCCTGAAGTATCCTGTCATGTGTTTCATTCTAAATAGGACCATTGCTTGCAAAATGAACATCATGCTGCACTAAAGAAGATTTGAATCCAGGAAGTGTGACTTCCCGGGCATAACAAACCCCGCCCCCTGGGAGACGTTTTAGCTGATTTGAATGTTGTTCGTCTTACAAACAGGTCACTCTCCAAACAAGATAACACATAGATCCTTCAAATCCAGAATCTGGATCGGATCCAGATGGTGTTCGGTTTGGCTCTCCACAACTGTGCAACTCCTGTTGTACACCTGGAGACAGTGTTTACATTTGGGTCTGCTGTTGGTGGCATTTTTTTGGCTAGCATCTGCGTGGTCCATGAGTACACAGCACACTACACACACTATCAACTCCAAACATGCTTAAATTTGTCAAATCTTTCAAATTTTAAAACTATCCATAATTATCACTGTCCCTCTTTGGCCCTGTCCCTGTCACAACATTCACCTGTTTCTCAGCAATCAAAGGCCACATGTTGCCATATAATTTTTTGACTGGTTGATGCGCATTTTGCCACAAGTAGGAAAGGCGATGTCATCTGGTCAACTTTTATGCAAATTTGGTATAAATCAGAATGGTAGGTTTGCTGCAATTTTGTTAACAAGCAAGCAAACAAACAAGCATACCAAAAGTAGTACCCCGTTCCACCTCTGGGGGCAGGGTAATTATTTGGAGAGGTAATAAAAATAAGTGAGAGGTTTTAGGTTGTTTCATAAACTTCTTTATTAAAAGATTTTTCTGTTGGCCCTTTTGCAGCGACAGGTTGGGACTCAAAGCTGCACCGACTGCACTGCCGCGTGGCCTACATAGTCGCCTGCTCACGCCCTGCCGCACCCTGATGCCCAGGGTGTTTCGTAAACTTCTATACAGCAGGAATTCTTTTTGCAATGAGAGGAGTCGCCCCCTTCTGGCCACTAAATCAGGTACAGTAAATAATTTTTTGAGATTAATAGATATAAAAAAAGTATTGTACTCAGAAATATGATTTGATTAGTGTGTAATTTCATTTTCCATCAAATTGATGCATTCTCATAAACGTAAACTTAACCTATTAAAAATACATACAGTAGGAGCATGCGCTAGTTTGCCTTGCCATCCTGGATACTGAGATGGACATTGGCATTCCACCCTAATCGTCTTATGTACTGTAAGTAGCTACAGACCGGCTGCATATGTAGTTAGTGGAGGGCAGAGAAGAGAACTCCTACAGTAGGTGTAGGAAATTTTCAATTTGTGCCTGCATCTTCAGACTCAAGATATGAGGGCTCATACCTACATTTTACATTGTGAGAAGGGTTTCTTCTTCACCAAGCAAAAACACGAAGGAAGAGACAACATGGCTGGTGTCGAGATAAAACAAGAGTAAATATTGGCCTTTCCCAATTGGAAGGAGTCACAAAGAGCAAAGGATTAGTGATGCCGAAGTCACCTGGTTTCTGCTCGACGGGTAAGTCTTGAGGGAAAGAAAGCAGATTGCAGTTGACTGCAATCTGCTGACATCTAGCGGTGAGATATTCCACAATACACCTTTCAAGATGTAATCAAAAAGGCTTTCCAGACGTGGAGTCTGCATTGATCTTTTGCATGCAGTCTACGTAATGAAAAACCCTTTGACTTGCAGAATATCAAATATTACGTCACTCAGCAAACTGCAGCCACTGTTGAATATTTTTCAGCGAACTAAACTGGAAACAACTACATTTGCAGTGTGGCCACCCACTTGTGCTATGAGCATCAGTCAGCAGATCCTGTCAGATCACATCAAGTGGTGAAAGCTTCCTTGTTAATGAGGTCTCAGAGGGTTCATAAACTCCAGACTGCTCATGTCCACTTCTATCTTTAACACAAGTAGTCTTGCTACACACAGTTTTTGTTTCTATGACCACTACTGATGACTGGGGATACTAGAGTTCATGGGTTAGGTCATGTTGTGGGTGAAAGGTGGCTGCAAGATGAATAGGCATCTTGTAAAAGCTTATTGTTCAGTCATTTCCTATTTTAAAAAGCAGTTTGAGCACCAGTACCTCCTGTCTTTTGCTAAACTGCTAATTGTGTCTTGATTGAACTGCTCATCATCTAATTTACTCCTTTTTTTTCCTTCACCCTAAAGTGGGTGTGCAGTGACACTCCTCACATCACAGACTCCCATTCACAAGTATTGGTATTTGCATCACATTACACAAGTCCCTCTCTGTTTTAATTCAGCAAATCTGACACAAGCTTTAGCTGATGTGATCATAGTGGAACCATTTCAGCAATGTAACCCATGGGTTCTGTCATTTTCCAGCCAGAAGTAAACACAAAGTGTGGTAATATACTGTGGACATAATTACAGCATGTGCATTATAAAATCGGTAACCCCAATTCCCAGATTAGTTATTGAAATAAAATGAAAAGCCCTCTAATTGACTGGGCTCCTGGTGATTAAAGGAGACAAATTACTGCCCAACCCTGTGCAGCAAGAGAAAATAAATGGGGATCTTCAGTGCTCTGTGCATTCCCCCTCGGTGCGGCCAAGGCCATTCCATGTTAACTTCAAATGTGTGGTAGTCATTTCTGTATTTGTCAAGCAAAGGCGCATTTTAAATTTACTGAGGCGTAATGTGACATAATCAAGTTATAATTTATCAATTAGAATAATTAGGAGGCAGATCCAATTTAATTAAAGTGTTAAAGGCTCTGAGGAAGCCAGCCACACAAAAATGAAGCTGCGTGTGAGTATTTTTTCCTGGTTGTGGCTTCTGATGCTCGAGTGCATTTACTGTCATTCTCTTTCTTTCTCCACTTAATTAATTTAGGTTTTAAGGATGAAGGAATGGAGAGAATACTTTTTAATCGCTTCTTCCAGAAAAAAAAAATCCTGGGGAAAAAAAAAAAAGTAAAATGTAACGCCTTGCGGCATTATAACTTAGAGTTTGGCTGTGCGTCAGTGGACACTAATGAATTGGCACTGTCAGCAGTGTGAACTCTAGACCCAATGGTGGGGATGTGCTTAGTGCTTGTGCTGAAGCATGTCAGCAGGGTAGGCAGAGCGCGCTTGTAAGACAGAAATGAGAGAATAAGATAGAGGAGGGGACGCACGGAAAGACAGCAAAAAGTCTCATCAGCCATGTCTGAAAAGATCAACTGGCTTTACTTTTGGTTTAAAGTTACAGGATTTCAGTCCAGTTTTTTTAGCTTTAGATTAGGCATGAAAATACCCCCCCCCCTTCCCCCCCAGCAGTCATCTGTGAGGAAGGATTTATTTTATAGGCTTGAACTTATCATGATAAAGTAAATGCTGATTTAGTTGGATAGGTCAGACCGGTTTAGTTAGGTTCCCAAAAAGCCTCTCCTTTTCTACTCCAATGGGTATGAAATCTTCCAGGAAAGGTAGGGATTGATTCTGCCACCAGAATCAGGTAGGTGTAGCTTTTAACCTTATAGCTTATGTGGTTGAAAGTGGAACAGCTGGAGTAACGGTGGTAATTTTATCTACAAAGAAAAAAAAAATACTGTCACTGAGGACTGAAGAGAAGGCCAAGATGGAGAGTGATAGAAAAAGAGGTTACAACAACAACAACAACAACAGCTAAAGGTTATCTCAAACAAGCATTCACTCGAGAGCTCCAGGACTTGTGGTGGTTCAAAAGGAAAATTCACTTGCCATAATTTCTACTAGAGCAGTAAATAACAAAACCTGTATTCATATTTCCCCAATACAAATGGATGTTTTCAAACTCAAATCGATCTGGTCTTTTGAGGCAGAAGCGGGGCTGTAAATCAACCGGTCCCTCACCTCCTCCTTTCCTCCCTTCATCACCTCCTCTCTTTTCAATCCACCACTCCGCCTTCCTCACTGCTTCCTCCCCATGTTCTTTTTGCCTCATACTTGAGGACAAACAGCTCTCCAAAGTAACTTGACGCCTCCTTCAATGACAAACGGTCATTTAAAAAGGCCAACCTGTCACGCACAGCAGAAGGCATTGCAGAGACGGATGAAGGAAAAATGTACTCAAGGTAAAGGGGACAAACGATAAGGGTGAGCTGAGTGGGAAGGGACGAAGATGAAGGGGGAGGAGATGAAGACTCTTTGGAGGAAACAGATTGATAGCTCTCGACTCCCTGTCGTAGTGTGAAGTCTTTTTATATGTCCCATCACTTCATTGTAGGCATGCAACTGCCTTCCTGTCGGTGAGTCTGCAAAGACTATATGCAACATTCTTGCAATCCAGAATAGAATGCTGAATGCAAAGTAACATCACTACTATGTTGCCAAGCAAACCCATGTAAAGAAAATAACAAAACCCACATCCATCGCTGTTCAATAATGGAGAAAGCAAAGCACGGCACATCATTATAGAAGCATACATTTAAAGTCTAATCTAAAGTCTTTTATTAAACTTAGAGCCGAACAGTTAGCCATTTCATTAAATATATCTGCTTATCTTGTTTGGCCGGTCTCTTATTTCTTTTCTTTGAAAGTTTGTGTCGATTTGACTGTTTCAGCTTTACATTTGAGCTGCAAACCCTGCTTTTACCATAGCCCAATTTCTGCTGGATTCATATCTAGCAACTCAAGAGGGAGATGAAGTACACTGAACTAAATGTTCGAAACACTCTTTTCTTTGTGAAATGGTGTATTGTGATATAATAATTAGAAGGCAGGTAAACTGTGGTCATAACGGGTTGTGTAGGCTCAGCATCAATATTAAAATCAGGACTGAGTGGGATTAGGGGGCAAACATGCTAAGCAGTGAGACTGTATTACTGTCCCTCTGCATGTCGCTATTAAGTTCGAACACTTTTACTATATGAACTAAATTTCTATATTTTAGCTGGTGTATATAACGCAGTGTTTTTTTAATCAACAACTGTATGTGTGTAATGTATTCTTGTGCTGAGCGATCATTATTATTCTGATATTGACTTTACTTTCTTATGGTTATTGAATCTTGATTTATATTTTTACATCAAGGTTTTTCTACCATGTTTTGTTTCATTATTTGAGTTC
Organism: Apistogramma diplotaenia; assembly: GCA_015052665.1. NCBI lineage: Eukaryota > Metazoa > Chordata > Actinopteri > Cichliformes > Cichlidae > Apistogramma > Apistogramma diplotaenia. Next base: position 17,893 of record VOQJ01047625.1, on the reverse strand, counting down.
TGGTTTCTGTCAGCCTGTATAGAGTTTTGATTACTGTTTCGATGGTTTATTGTTCACGTGCTACTTTGGAACTCTTGGTCTTTTTTAGCTTCAGCTTCAGTTTTGAGTTTTCTTTCTTGTTTGTTTAGTTCCCTGTTTCCTCTCCTGCCTTTCTGTGTTCATGCTGTCCTCAGTTGTTCCCTTGTATCCATCATCACGGCTGGTTTTCTGTGGTGTCTTATTTACTTCCTGGTTTGCGTTTGTTCTCACCTGTTTGCCCCACCAGACTCCAGTTACCTCAGTGTGTGCATGTTGTCCTCTGATGTATTGTCTGCTTAGTGTTGTGTTTCCTACTGTACTAGCACTCAGTGATCTTTGTGCCTTTTGCTTTTATTTGGCCTTGAATTTCTGAAATTAAATCTTAGCTTTTGTTGCCTCCTGCAGTTTCAGTCCTCTGCACCTCTCCACACAGTGACACAGTGACATGCTCTGCATTTTATTGATCTGACTCAGTGACTCAGTGACTCAGCCCTCATCAGTGATGATACAAGATAATATGTGTACAATGCATTGCTCTCTGTTGAATTATCCAATTAGTGTGAACAGGAAGTAGTGAATGACAACTAAATCTGGATACAGCAATTTCATGCTGATCTATGACTAAGGACATGTTAAAATGCATTTTTTAATTTAATGAGTGGTCTTCTGGCTTCAATTTGTTGACTTTATTAAGGCTTATTAAGTTATTCTTTTGAATCTTAACAAAACAAGGCAGTATGCTAACTGGATATGAAATCATCCCTTATCTACTCATTTAGCACTTTGTCCTATCTTACTATCATCATTTTGTATTGTCACAGCTGTAGTTTTCACATATAAAATGCAACACATAATATGACATTTTTTTAAAAAGCAGTGTCACGGAAAATAAACCTTTTTTTTCATCTATTACACAACCACCATTGAGTTATACATGTCTGTCTTATCAGCCCAGTCTCATAACAAAAAGTGAATTAGTCATGAAAACAGTATTTTTTGTTTCCACCCCTTGTTTTATTTTGTGATGATGAACATGACCTTTAGATGAAATATTGGAAATAGATTTTTTTTTATAATATATAATATAATTCCTTGGTTCTTTTCATTGTGAACAGAGAAAGCCTGAGCCATCACCATGACAACCATGAAAACAAAGCTTAACTGCTGTGTTTTGATTGTTGATGATTGTTTTCTAACTCTGTAGTTTTTATTACCGAACTTCAACCAAGTTGTTGTTATCCAACCAAGTGACATATTTTTAATTAATAACATAATAATAAAAATTATGTATAAAAATCTGCACTCCACCAGCACCTCCAACCTCCAAATGTGGACAATATTGGATTGGTGTATATGGACACAAATCAGTACATGCTGTAGGAAAATGGGCTAATGGAAAGTTGTGTTCAGGGACAAGAAAATAATGTTGGGAATTTTTTCGAGAAACAATATTCAATAGATTAAAGGTTGTAACTATCGCAGGAACTGCTATGAGACTGACCTGGAAATGTGTCTTAATATTAATGACTACAAAGTAAAGTGTCTCTTAGCCTATATAGGGAGAAGTAAGTGAGGGAATATGGGTGTAATTGCAGATGCATCCTGTCCACTTTTCTTTTTACTGTACTAATAATTGAACTGTCATTTTTTTCATGGTCAACAGTGAAAGCAGGAAACCACACTAGGCCAACAGTAAGTACACAACAGTACTACTGCACACTCCTACAGTACAACACTACATTCTATGTAATAATTTTTCTATTCCAAGAGTGTTTCTTCTATTAATTATTTTACCCAGTTTGCATGAAAAATCATGTAGTTCATGATTTTCTCCTAAAATAAATAAAAGAACACACACAGAGACAGGCATCAATAAATCTGTTATTTTAAAAGGAGACTGCCAATTAAACTGCACAAAGACAAAGAAAATTGTGTTTCCTCAGATGTAATATTTTAGTTTTGGCTTTCAGAGATGTTCCTGGAGCTGTTGTACTGTGTTCGACAAATTGTTTTATTTACTTATTTATTTTTTGAAACTGCGAGCAGCTCCTCTTTTTCCTTTTCGTACCGTGTTATGGGAAAATAGTATCCATCAATAGCACACTTGGAAGTCAAGCTCATTTTGAACTGACATCTGTGAATGCACTTAATTTTGTCATTTCCGGCTGTGAACACACCACTGCACGCTAAAAAAAAAAAAAAAGTCTTCAAGAATTAGTGTGAGGTATAGATCTGGGACACGACTAAAGCTTTCTATTTGGAGAATCGCAGCCAGTTATGTCGTTTTTCCCCTTTACAGATACTTGAAGATCCTGGAAACGTGTTGCTTGGAATAACATAAAATACAAGACGATACATGCACTTTGTGATCACTTATTTCCTGTTGTTGATGTTCTATACTTTTCCAAAGAGCTGCTGAGATTCTCCTCCCCCCCCCAGCAAACAAACTTTAATCCTTAAATACTTTTTTAAAAATTCAAAACTTTAATTATTTCTCTCCTTGAAAACTTTTTATAACTGTAAATATCTATCGCAACTTTGGTTCTGATGTTACAGTCAGCTGTAGCGGAGGGAGGAGACCTTCACACTGCGCTCAAGTCACACGGTGCATGTGGGGCCTCGCCATATGAATTCAATTCTCATTACCCCCCTGTAATAAATGCGGTGTGAATCCAGGGAGGCCATGGCAGCAAAAAATAAATCTGATACATGAATAAACGATGTCCCTCGGGAAGGCGGGCTCCTCCTTTGTGAGGAAGATTGACTCCTCCAAGATGGGACACATCAGCCACAAGGAACGGAAACCGAAATAGAAACTGCCGACAGAAAAGCACTTTTCTCGCAGACTTTCTGTTCAGCCCCACAACCAATCTCAAAGCTGTATATAATAATAATACATATTCTATGCAGTGTGACTGCAAGCCATCAAATTCTCCCACAGGTCAGCAGTTTTATAATTTCCACAGTATGAGAATGTAATTAAACTTTGACACAGAACCTTAGTCACTACTCTACAATTGTCAGTTCATTCTTTTCCTCAGTCAAGTCAAATCATTTTAGTGATGCACTTGCGAGATGATGCTGGTGTTTACATGTCTGACTTTGACAGGTTTCCAGAAAGTGGATGGTGTGCTGCTAAATTATAGTTTCATTCCACTTCTATTGCATCACTTTGTGACTACAGATCTACTTGCTGCTGAGGTATGTGTGTGCACTCCAGCAGGCTTAGAAAACATAAAATCCTATTTTTTGCTTGTCCATATTTTTTTCCCCCTATCGACAAGACTGGAATATGTTTGTTTACTTTGACAGCTGGGCTGTTGTTCTACCACAGTCACAGGTGGAGGTATGACTTATATTTATATGCTGCCAAAGTTATAAAGACATTACTCTTTTATTTCTTAGATCCAGTGGACAGTAAAGTGTGTCTACCAACAAAAAATGCTGTCCGCAATCCACATCCGCATAGATGGGTGTATTACATCTTTCAATAACAGGATATCAAATGTCTACCTGCAATATTTAAGACTGCTGCTGAAATGCAAAATTTCTTATTGCTGTAAATTAAATAAGAAACCAAATGCTGAAGACCGCGAGAGTTACTGGAAGACCCACAAACATATGCTCACTATGTGTCTTCTGTGGAACCTTAATAGCAATCCCAGAGCATTTGAATACTATCTCATTAATTCACAAATCTCTGAGGGACCAAACGCTCAATTTACAAATCGGTCTATGCTACTGTGGTGAATCTCACTGAGCGCTATTAGCTCGACCATTGAATTCAACCTTCTGCAACCCCCAATCTGGCGTCACAGCAGATGGGTGGAGGTCTGTGATCTGTTGAGGCAATTTTGTGCATGGCTGCCATGGCCTGTCCTGGTGTGACATCTCCTGCTGCTAGTCGGGCTGTACTCTGACCTTCACACTGGGCTGGCATACAGCTGTCTGGCTGGGAAATACAAACACACACTCACATCCCTGACACATACACACATGCGATCCCCGGGGAAGAGCAAAAAATTTAGATTTGGAGTGGGAGTGAGGTTTTGGTGTTTTGTTACTGGCCAGCTACACCAGACAACTAGCTGGCAAGCAAAAGGGCAGTGTCCTCTGTCGAACAAAATGTCAAATGTGGCTCCAAAAATGATGCTCAGTTAGTCAGAGATTATGTTTGGACAGATGACTGATATTGGGGAAAGGATGACACCTCTGTGAAGTGTTTATGACAAAATGTTAACGTAAAGAGCTAAAGTACAGGAGAGGACAACCATGGATACACATGCTCATGTGCTGTACACACATATGGTCAAACAGAAAATGCTCAACCCGTGCATTTCCTATTTGCTGAGTTAGGAGAACACGTAACATAAACCCAAAGAGACACTTCCTCCAAGGGGAGAGATCTCCTCTCATTATGAGCAGGATTGACACTGGCCCTGGCCTGTCCAGAGGGAGGCCTAAGCCAATAAGAAAGTAATTGAAAGAGGCGCTTGACTTCCCGTCTGTAACAGCTTACAGACCTGGCCTGATGTGCCTCTAGGAGCATGGTGTTTAGACAACAGATGGGCAAAGACAAACAACATGAAGGTTGGCTCAGAATTGCAGGGTGGGGAAAAATAAATCTTCAAAGAGCGACGGCTTTTTCACC
>VOQJ01047623.1:0-16509 GCA_015052665.1 Apistogramma diplotaenia | reverse complement strand
CCTCCAGTCCTGATAAGAAGAGACGCTGTTACCAGATATCCAAATACTGGGTCAGTGTCACGAGGACAGGTGCGCTCTCCTTCCCCCAGTCTCATCGTGGAAAAATCTTGTCAATCAAACGTAAACTTTTCGGCGTGGTGGTTAGCACCACCTTGGCCCGGGCCTCCCTCTGTGTGTTTGCATGTTCTCCCCGTGTCTGCGTGGGTTTCCTCCCACAGTCCAAAGACGTGCTCTTACTGGGTTAGGTTAGTCAGTCACTCTAAACTGCCCACAGGTGTGAATGGTTGTGTGTCTCTCTGTGTTGGCCCTGCGACAGGCTGGCGACCTGTACAGGTGTACCTGCCTCCCGCCCTATGACAGCTGGGAGAGGCTCAGTATAACGTGCTGCACATTTCATTCATTTTCTAGTCCAGAAATCATGACGGCAACACAGATCCACAGTTCACAGAGAAGTTTTTCACTCAGACTCTGGATCATTTCAACTTCAACAGCATGGGAAATGGGACATTTAATCAGCGCTACCTGATCACAGGTAAAACCAGTTTCGTCTTAATAACATAAGAAATTTAACAGCAAATGACACATGTTCTGCTTTGCTGTTCTCTTAGATCAGTACTGGAAGAAAGGCAGTGGCCCCATCTTCTTCTACACTGGAAATGAAGGAGACGTCTGGGACTTTGCCCTGAACTCCGGATTCATCACCGAATTGGCTGCGCAGCAGAAGGCACTGGTCATATTCGCTGAGCATGTAAGAAAACTTGTCTACAGTCTGTTTGTGGCTCGAGAGAATTTGTATATCTTGTAACAGTAAGACAAATGGAGAACCGGTCAGCTGAGCACTTCACTCCCCATAAGCTTCTTATGAGCAGTGATAAAGGAGGAGTTGGCAGCACTTCATCATTCGTTCTGCAGCTTGGGCCTCGGCTGCATGTTGCCTGAAGCTTGAACTCGGGTGTTTGTCTCCCTCTTCCAGAGGTACTATGGCACATCGCTGCCATTTGGCAAGGACTCGTTCAGCGTGCCTCAGATCAGCCTGCTGACAGTGGAGCAGGCCCTCGCCGACTACGCCGTCATGATCACCGAGCTGAAGCAGCAGCTGGCTGCCGCAGACTGTCCCGTCATCGTGTTCGGTGGCAGGTATGACGCATCTCGCCTGTGTGACTCGTTGAATTTGAAGCTTGTTTATGCGACTCTGTTTGTATTCATCCTTTACAGTATATGTACACATTTATTTCTTCACTAACATTTGAACGGGTCAACAAAGCTGTGCAGTAAAAACAGCTGTTGAAGCTGGTTTAAGTAAATATTTATATCTCTGTCCCAGAGTTAACTCGTTTTTGCTTCTGGTTTTTAATAACCTGCCTTAAACTGTTGGGTTTTTGCACGTTCTTGGTTCTGAAATGAAATCCGTTAAACAAACCTGCAGATATCCTGAAAGTGTGAGGTTACTAAAAGCCGTTTTCAGGATGAGTGGTGCTTGGGAATCAGATAGCAGATTTAACATGAGCTGGAAAGTATCTGCTTGCGGAGGCTGATCTGAGCTCTGTAATGTGTGTGTTGGTACAATGATAAACTATACAGGGATTTATCATTCTGCCGTGTGTGAAAAATGATGCCATGAAGTATTTTAAGATTAAAAATATGGTATTGTGTATGATTTGCTAATCTGTTGCTGCAGTTATGGTGGGATGCTGTCCGTTTATATGAGAATCAAGTATCCAAACATAGTGGCTGGAGCTCTGGCAGCCAGTGCCCCCATCCTGTCTACTGCTGGGATGGGAGACTCCAGGCAGTTTTTCCGAGATGTTACAGCTGTGAGTCCATATCATTTCTTCCCTTTTGTTTAACTTTATTTAGATATGCTAGCAGAGAGTTTTGGTTTGTTGTTTTGTTGGATAAGCAGAAGAGCATGGATGGATGGATGGGTTAAAACAGATGCATTGGTGGATGGATTTGGTTCTATAAAAAACTGAACATTAGTTTAAAGCATATCTGCACAAACAAAACCTTTGAAAGAAAATGAAACATGTTTGCCAATAAAAATGTTATTTTCCCAGGACTTTGAGAGTGTTTCCCCTGAATGCACAGATGCTGTGAGAGGAGCTTTTCATCAGCTGAAAGAGTTGTCTGAGCGACAGGGTAAATGTCTGTTATTAAGAAAATATGGCCTTAATTTTACTTTAAATAAATATTCAGTGATGTAGTGTTGCTATGGCAGCACGTCATACTAAAGCAATTATATATTTTAAGTGATTTTTTTTTCTCAATGTCGAGAAATTCTGACCATAAATCTGCAATTGTAATTGTAGCTGAAAAATACTATAATGAGAACAAAATAACTGATAATGAAGATTCCTTCATTCTGTTGTTGCCAGGTTACAGCTATATCCAATCAGCATTTTCTCTGTGCGAGCCTCCATCATCTGCTCAAGACATCCATCAGCTGTATGGCTTCCTGAGGAACGCCTTCACACTAATGGCCATGCTGGACTACCCCTACAGCACCCAGTTTATAGGCAACATGCCTGCCAACCCTGTCAAGGTACATGAGCTGAAGGATGTGGCTCCTCCTTCAGAATATGATTTGAGTTCCTTATGCTCTCAGCAACACTGTAAGGTGATGACGTAGTACACGACTGTCTTCCAGGTAGCCTGCAGAACCATGCTAAGGGGATCGGACCTGCTAGTTAACCTCAGGGATACTGCAGGTAAGCTTTCTGTGCAGTGCTCTGAGCAAATGATAAAGTACTCAAGATTTTTTTTATAGCCTTTAACCTTCATCAACACAAGACAATGGAGAGAAGACAGGAAAGCTTGGAAAGACAGCACAGGAAGAACATGCAGTGAATGGCCTTGGTCCAGATTCACTCCCAGGCCTCTGCAGTAGCTTTACCTTTGCAGCCTGGTGAGCTATGCTGGCAACCTACAACTCTCATATTTGACCTAAAACCATGCAGCTTGGTTTCAGAATGAATCGCCCACACGAGAGGATTAGAAACAGTAACCACATTGAATCTAAAAGCAGGAAGTTCAGGTTTATTAACTGTATTCCATGTCAGCAGGCAGGTGATGTTTGACTGACTGTTTGCATCTACGTGCCCTGCTGAGTGATCTGTTGTTCCCAATCGCGTCCACTTCATTAAGACACCACTAAGAGTTGACTGTGGTATATTTATTAGTGAGGAAATGTCACAACTGGACTTCTTTCACAGTTCCTGCGATTCACTGAGCTCCTGAGATATCGTCGTCTCTCTCTTTAAACCTTGATGCAATCCACCTTTTAGGAATTGTGTACAACACGACGGGGAACCTGACCTGTTTCGATTTGTACGGTCTGTTTTTGGAGTGTGCTGATCCCACTGGCTGTGGACTGGGCTTGGACAGCCTGGCCTGGGACTATCAGGTACACCAACATCCAAGCTGACACTCGGGATAGCTTGTGGCATTGCAGAGTGAAGTAGTGCAGCAGGAGATTGAATCATGTTAACATGGAGCTCAAAATAAAATAGACCCTATGACTTCCTGACACGGATGCTAAGAGGAAGCAGCGTTCTGAAGGTTATGTGTGGTAATGCAGTCTTTTGCTGTCTGACGTTTTTTAACCCCACTGATGGTAGAAGAAGTAGGGCAGGTTAGAAAAACCCTAAAAAAGGATATTGTTCAGATGTTGCTGCCAGTTTCAGTCCCAGTAATCTGTTAACACGGGCTTGTTATTATGGGATGGTATTGGCAAAGGAAGGTTCACATTCAGACAGAAAATTTACAATTTAATAAGATCAAGATCACTCTGCATTTTATCCATTCTGGCAGAATTTTTGATTTAAATTCATCTTGTTCATCTGTCATGCTTCATCTTAAAGATGATCTTCAATGAGTCCTCTGCTGTTGCAGGCTTGCACAGAGGTCGAGATGTACTTCGAGAGCAACAACGAGACGGACATGTTTCCTCCAATGGCCTTCACCGAGGAAGTCCGCAGGCAGTACTGCTCCAAGCGCTGGGCTGTGCTTCCACGCCCTGGATGGCTGAAAATCCAGTTCTGGGGTGACGGTGAGGAGTGAAGGCCGGTGGGCTGATTAGACTGGCATTTAGAAATGGATATTTATATTTTCCACACCATCCCAAACGGTCGGGACAATGTGTAAAATGTAAATAAAAACAGAATGCAATGAGCTGTGATCATCACAAACCCATATTTTATCATCACAGAACAAGAAACTAACAACCTGAGAAAATGCCATTTCAGATTTGGTGGCAGCAACATATAAAAAAAAAAAATTGGGGCGGGCAACAAAAGGCCGAAAAAGTAAGTGGTATTAAAAAGAGATCGAGGAAGATTTTGCTGTGAGTTAATGAGCAACAGGTCAGTAACATGATTAGGTATGAAGAGAGCAATCTGCAAAAAACTGTCTGCAAATTTTGGAACAATTTCACACGAATAGTCCTCAATGTAAAATTTTGAAGAGTGTGAATACATCATCTACAGAGCATAAAACCATCAAAGAGGTTCAGAGTCTCTGGAGAAACCTGTTTGCCAGGGACTTGGGCCAAACTGATGTTGGGTGCCTGTAATGTTCAGGCCCTCACTAACAGCAAGCATGATTCTGCCATGGAAACGTGTCACGGGCCGAGAAACATGCTTGTCTGTTAACAGAGTTTCCTGTGTGATCCGGAAATGCATGCTCTTTTATACAAAGGAGAAGCCATATGTGAACATGATCAATAAAAACCAGTGTTTTCTCTGGGCCGAGGCTCATTTCAGACCTTTCTGTGGTAGACGGATTGTTGCAAAAATGAACGCCGCATGTTTCCAAGCACAGAGGAGTCGCTTCCTTGTATCTGATGGTTAACTTCGACGGTTACGTCCTTCAAACCATCGTGTCTGTTAGATGCCAGTCCTGCAAGACTTGTCAGAGAAGTCCTACCATTAATTAATGCTCCACTCTTCAATGTCATCAATCTGTCTTTATTAATAAGATCCTACAATAATACATGAAACAAGAAGTATGATGAAGACTGCTGAGTAGCTAAAATCCTATATCGGACAAGAATGGCAGGCCAGAAAAAAATTTCAGCACGGCGTGTGCGAGCGGGGTGTTAGCATTAGCATGCTAGTGCTAATAGCATGCTAATGCTAACCGCTGAGCCGGTGAAATTCTCAGCCCGGCGCACCGGCGGCTCAGCAAGGCGCAACGCCGGCCGATCAACCGCTGGCTAGAAGGCTCAATGGGATCAAATGCCATGAAATTTAAAATAAGCTTTTTTTTTTGTAAAATGATCAGTTTTCTTAGTTTAAACATTTGATGTGTTCATGATTATGCTGTGAATAAGATTTGGGTTCATGAGATCTGCAAGTCATTCCATTCAGTTTTATTTACATTCCCAACCCCCAAAATCATAGAAGTCAGTGAAAAACCTGATTTCAAAGTGTTTTGTTTCTGATGAGCTCTCGTGTGCTCAGACCTCTCCACAGCCAGCAACGTTATTTTCTCCAATGGAGACCTGGACCCGTGGTCCAACGGAGGGGTGAGTGTTGCAAACACATGAATAGACTTCAGTGAGGTCTGTGCCTTTTAATGCATCACTCAGCTCTTTGTTCCTTTAGGTGCGTAAGTCCCTGAGCTCCTCACTGATAGCACTCAACATCTCTGGAGGAGCCCATCATCTGGACCTGAGGTACAGCGAGCTGAACGTTCTCCACTTTCCCTGTAAACTCTCCTAAAAACTTTAATGTGCCTTTTCTCTGCAGGGGATCGAACGAAGCTGATCCAGAGTCAGTGATCAGCGTCAGGAAGACAGAAGCAGGAATCATTGCACAGTGGGTGCAGATGGAGAGGACCCGATTACAGAAGTCTGTTTGAGGACCGCGACGTTTTGGTGATACAGGGCTGAGCGAGCACTATTAAATAATAATAAATGAAAGTAAATATGTGAATAATTCAGATGAATAAATACATTTAAATGTATAAATTTTATGTCATTTCTAATTTTAATTATCTTAACAAAGGCATAAAAACTGCATATGATGTACAGGTGTAAACTGAGAGTTAAAAATGTGGACGGTGATTTGTGGCTGCAGTCCACAAGCGAGTACAAAGCGAGTGGACCGCACAGTAAACTGTTCTACAAATGCAAATATCCAGACATGAAGAGTGAGCATGTACGCGCACGTTCAGCTTCGCAAAGCTTTGTGTTGAAAGGATTTAGTGTTTTTAAAAATATTTGAGACATTCTTTTTGCCAGAACCTTAAATGCTCGTGCATGAATCGTATCACGTGCCCACGTGAGCTCTGAGACGAATTTTACAGACAGCTTAGCACCGATCTCCAAATCTCAACTTCTGTGCAGAGCTGGCTGTAAGAAGTTTGTCTCAAAGCTCACGTGGGCATGACATGTAAGCTGTGCATCATCAGGGTGATCAGGCAGTTCTAGTTGAACGCACATTTAAGGATCTGTAAATAAGTCAAAAGAATCCCACAAATACTTTCAGACATCTGTGTGCACAGCCAGCTGTTTGAAAGTGAAAATGATCCGATTTCTGAAGCTGAACTTCAAATCACGTGATCACATATTCAGGTTTGGATTTATGAATTTGTAAAAGAGTTTGTCAAAGTGCTTTGTATTCGTGTCGATTGTATATTTGAAAGTCCTCGAAAGTTACATACCAATCACTGCACAGCTGAGGTCACGCATGTGGATCGTCTTTCACATTTGTAACACTTGGAGGATATTTCTCTCCACAGAAATGGAAGAGGGTGATGACATCACCGTGTCATGAAGGGACCTTAATAATGACACGTAAAATGCTCTCTTACACAATACAGGCATTTGAAAATGTCAGAATAAAAGATGAGCATTCTGTAATAATAAAAAGCAAAAGTGTTTTAATGTGTTTGTATTCTCGTGGGTGGGTTTTCTGAAACAGCAATTTCCCACAAGGGATCAATAAAGTTCTATTCATGTCACTTATGAATTCTACACCTTGATGATTAATTTCAGAATTATTTTTGGCACTGAAGCGGTTCATAAACATGGACCTTTTTCTACTTAGAAAAATGACCCAATCAGCATGCTGTAGTGCGGGTCATTTCCTGATTCACAGGAGGTTCTTATAAGTATGCAAAGTAGTTTTAATGACATCACTGGTAGCCAAACATGGAAGCAGTCTTTCCCCTTTTGCCAAGTTAATGGCCTTAGAATTAGCCGCTGCGCCTTCTGGCACATCTCGAGTCACAAATGACTTGAACTTACATGATTACTGCATCACAGTTTCCACTGCAGGGCGTCAGACCAAAATAAGACTAACCCATGTCTCTGTTGAACTCCACAAGATGTCTCTGCTCGGTTTTAGATTTGGTTTTATCTGGATAGTGTGAGATTATTTTGCTTTTTACAAGCATTGTTTTAACATAGATTTCTTTAGGAATAGGGTAGGTTTAAATCTAACCATCTGGTTGCTTAGGAATGCATCCATCCCTCCCATTTTACTGTCTGTAGGAGACAAAGGGAAAGGCCGCGTGGTCAGGAGGACAGATCTGCAGGCCTTACAGTGTCATAAAACTTGGGGGTAGTGAGCTTGGAATGTGTGGAAACCCTCCTTATAAGGGCACAGATGCACTGAGTATTTAAGGAGCTGAGGTGGGGGAAGCATTTACTTCTTGAATGGCACCTGATGCAGGCAGACACAGAGGGAGAGAGGTTTGCACTGGTATGGTGAGCATTCATTAAGTCACAGATATCTGTTCATTGTGTCATTTGCAAATAATATTGTTCTGTTAAATAAACTGTTTGTTAAATATATCTTTAAATCCTTGCCAAGTCTCTTTTCATCATGAATCCGGGAGGAATTATAAAGAGAAAATTCCAACAATAGACTGCATTTAAAGTCTGAGGAGTAACCGGCGTGAAAAAACAGCTCTGTGGGTGAAAAACAAGCAATTGTGAAGCTGTGAGAAGACAGAAAATCAGTCGGTGCCCTTGCACAAACACTGGCCATAAGCAGTACAACCGTACCCCGAAGAAGAAAGCCGTCACTGGTGTGCTAGCGACAGCTGTGCCCTGTCAAGATGACTGGATGACTTCAGTATTAATTTACAATGTAGGAAAAGAATGAATAAATACAAATATTGACTGAAAAGATGTATCCAGACTTTTGACTAGTACATTATAGATGAGTGACTCTGCCTCATTACCAAAGGAAAACATTTTGTATAGTCCAGATTTACCTGTTCCAGAGTGATGGGCATCAGGGTAAGAAGAGAGGCAGGTGAAGTGATGCTCCCATCATGCCTTGTGCCCACTGTACCAGCCTGTGGGGGCAGTGCTGTGATCTGGGGCTGCTGCAGTTGGTCAGGTCCAGGTTCAGCAGCATTATGTGCTCAGTGAGGTCAGCTGACTACCTGAACATACTGAATGACCAGGTTATTCCATCAGTGGATTTTTTCTTCCCTGATGGCACGGGCACATTCCAAGATGACAACACCAGGATTCATCAGGCTGGAATTGTGAAAGAGTGGTTCTGGGAGCAGAGGCATCATTTTCACACATGGATTGGCCTCCACAGAGTCCACACCTGAACCCCACTGAGGATCTTTGGGATGTGTTGGAGAAGGTTTTGCACAGTGGACAGAATCTGCCATCATCACTGCATCACAAATGAATGCAACACTGTAAATAAATCTGTGACACTGCAGAAGCTTATGGAAACAATGCCACAGTGAATGCTGTAATGAAAGCTAAAGGTGGTCCAACACAATATTAGTGTGTGTGACCTGTTTTTGGTGGCAACTTTTTTTTTTGGACCAGGCAGTGTATAACATGACTTTGTGTCACCAATAGGTGGCGCTCTGACAGTCACTGAGCATATGCAGTGGAGCTCTTATCAAAGCAGTGATGTTTGCTGCAGATTGGACAATGGGCTATTTGGGGTGTGGTCACAGCAGGGATGTGTAAAATGAGACATGGGTATGATCGACTTTTGATCATTCTTTTGAAAGCATGTGCAGGTGATGAAAGATGAGGCTGCAAAGCGATAAATCGAACGCCAAATTCAGCGCCCTGCTCCAACAAGGCCGTTTAATATTCTACAAAACCTCGGATAACCTTTGATGCTGACACATTCTGGTGTCTCTGGGTTCAATGTCCTGGGAGGAGGAGGAGTTCAAATACGAGGTGTGCAGAATTGATGACTTGGCAAAGGACAAATTTCAGGCCAAGATGGCAGACTTCCTGTTTGTTGTAATGTTCAGGGGGTCAAATTTGCGATCAAAGAGATTCTGCCAGACGTTTCTTCCTTTAAAAAGGGAGGTTTTTCCTTTTGCAGCAATCAAAATGAAAACATTCTGTAGCAAACCAGAAACATGCAAAAATAACTTGAATGACATCATCAGGTGCTGTTTTGTTGTTCTTTAATGCCTGAAGCAACACTGAAGGCACATGTTTGACAACACATAAGAAAACACACTGAATACAAGAATACAAGTTTGATTTCAGTACAAAATCCCAAAGTTCTTGAAATCCAGCTCGGAGACAAGCTACAATGTCAGAGAGGGAATTCACGGGAATGTCTGCAGCCTCCTCAAACTGCTGCTATGGCAATAACTCAAAGAAAAAGCAACATCAAGCTCACTGTGTGGACTTACATCATTTACAACAAAGGAATGTAACTTTCAGTAAAAGCAGCAGCTGCTCATGGCAAAAAGGAAAGAATCACAAATGTAACTGTTGCTTCAATAAGCAAAATTTCACACTTCACAAGTAAAATCTGCTGCTTAGCAACAGCTGAAATGTGACCAAGATCGTGTGACCCCGAATAAAAGCTGATGCAACATTCATGTCAAAAGAAAACACAGAGGAAAAGTTGAGGTCACAGCTGCAGTTAGCTTGTTTTCTGTTCCTCTGCAGCCGAATCAGTCAAATATAAACGTCCCCACAAATGACTCGTTCACATAGTACAAGATCCACAGTTTCTCACAGCAGTCTGCTCTGCTGGACTGTAGCGTTCAGTTTCATCGGAAAGAAGGAAAAACAAGCTTTTAAAACTTCATTTTGGTGTAAAATCAAACTTAAGTGCTTTTATGCTTTTTAAATTAATTTTTTAAAGTATATTTTTTGGCCTTTTCATGGCTTTATTGACAGTTGTGTAAGTGGAGAGAGAGACGGGGAGGTCACACGGGAAAGGGCGACAGGTCGGGAATCGAACCTGCACCGCCCGCACTGCCACGCGGCATATACGATCGCCTGCTCACGCCCTGAGCCACCCTGGCGCCCTGCTTGTTAAATTAAGATTTGACTGGTGATTCTATATATGCAGTTTTTACGAAGCGGTGATTGCTGAAATTAAAGTTCATTTAGGTAACGATTCAAAATATCTGCTCAGAGGCATGACAACATGGTGCAAAGTGGTGACAAGAAGGCCTTTGATTAGGACAATGTAACAAGACCAGTGGGAGCGACGCAAGGAGCAGAGCCTTGATGTTAAACTGCAGGATCACTCAAATCAGACACTTCACGGATAAATTAACCAGAATCTAGAACAGATTTCTTAATCCATTCAATTAAGATAAACCTCTTATGTGACTGAACATCTTTAACACGCTACAGCAGCTGTAGCTTTGGACAGGCAGCGCACACACACACACACACACACACACACACACACACACACACACACTTCTCCTACAAGCACTATAAAGACAAGTTTTTTGGCTCACTTATTTGTAACATAGTAACAAAAGAACAGTTGACGGTTACACAGCTCGTGGCACAGATGTGCATTAATTTGATTGTGGCCCTTCTCACCTATACGTGGACTTATATGAGAAGAAAACATCGTCACCCTCCCAAAATAATGGCCTGAGTGATTTTTAACAGAAAGATTTAATTTTACAGTACTAAAGTGAAGCCTCTTGGCTCTGCCAGTGGGCGGTTCTCTCAGCCCAAACAGTCCATACAAACATTAGAAGTGTCTGATGAAAATCTGCATGTCCACAACTGCAATGGTTGGCCCACCAGCATACACAAGCTCTTTATAAACTATTACTGTCATCTATGAATTTTAAAACTTTCATAAAAAAAATAGAGAAGCATTTTTCTTTTTCATTCAGACACCAAATCAGTGATTTACTTTCATTCCTGAACACGAAAAATCATTTAAGTAGCTGAATGTTGTTTCAGTCATCTGACTGTGTTGGCTCAGATTTGGCTATAAAAACATGACTAATAAATATGTTTTTAGTTTGAATCAAGTTTTTGACAAATTTCTAAAAAATGTTTTGCTTTTATGTCCCGTGGTCTCATAAGTTTGTGAACACGCTTCCTGGTTCTTCGGCCACCATGTTCCACATTATGGGATGTTCCCATCATTCTTCTTCTTAGCACAGAGGAATCTTGGAGAGAGACTCCTCCTTTACAACATGAATGCAGCACAGGAATCAAACTTGGCTTCAGGTCTCACCTTTTAGGAAAGCTGCATGTAATTTCCTGCTTTCGTTCCCACAGCGAGGGGAGCGGAGAAGTGTCCGAGTCTGAGCACACGACAGCGTGTGATGAGGAAGTGGCTTCTTAACGGGCTGCATGTGGCACAGGGCTCACAGATGGAAGCTGCTGTCAGGGAATGTTCTGCTGCAAACACAACCTGGCATCACAGCTCCAGGACAGACATCCAGAAGAGCTCGTACATGAACTTTTCCCCTGAACTGAATGTCTGGTAAACACAACAACAACAAAGCTGTTTTGGGGCTTTGTTTCTGATGCATCAATGGTGATTTTAGTGCATGTTGCACTAAACAGTGTCAGTCTTCACACAGCTGCAGGTGTCCAAGCAGAGGTGCCCCTGCACATATGATTAAGACAGCTTTGATTTAAGTCACATTCAATGTTGAAGCTAATCTGAGTGTTCGCTAGAACAGGAAACTTGCTCAGTTGTAACAAAGGCATCCAGAACAGGACTTCTTCATGGAGACGGTGATTCAGTCATTGTGTACAAGTCAAGACGCGGAACGCAAGAGAACCATCTCGCTGTTAGTCCAACCCTGAGAAGTTTGCACCGTTTGCATTCGTGTCACGCAGAAGCCCATATAGGCAGCGGGTGCGCCTCTGTGTTGAAGACGTATCGGTCCAGGCTGATGAGGTCGAGGTCGTCGGAGAAAAGCAGGTAGAAATATTTCAGGGTCTCTCCCAGGAAGAAGCTGTCCATCTTGTCTCGGGGACTTGGGTAGTCCGGGTCGCACACGTTGTTGATGGACGTGTAGCCACCGGAGGAAACCTGAGGGGAAGCAAACAGCCATTTGTCCACGTTCCACTCAGCTCATCTCAAATACTGGGTTCAAGTTCATGAGTGTGTATGAGAGCCACAAAGGTGTGCAGGCTGTGATTGACAAGATGCTGAAGAAGCCATTTATCCACAGTGATTAAATGTGTCAGAGACACAAAAATACCTCATCTATGTACATTAGCCTTGCTTGTACGGACCTTTGTGTATCTGTTAAAGTTCTGGAGAATCTCCCAGCCCCAGTCCTGGTATTTGTGATCCTTTGTGAACCTGTACAAGTAGAAGAGACTCTCCACAGTCTCCGGTCGCAGGAGGTTGTGTCTGTCTGCAAGCTGCAACACAAAAACACACAGGACACGAGCAGAACATGAGCCACTCTAACATCTGCTTATTTAACACACATCTGGACACGCAGCAGACGGTCCACTAACTAACAAGCCCTGAGAAACTGCAGCAGTATCACCACTGTGATATCCTTATTAAATACAATGTATCACCATTACTGCATTTTGGTTATCATTTACAGTTTTACAAAACACCATAAGCTACAAAATGCTCAGAACTACAATAAAATAAAATCATATGAAGAAAAAAATACAAAAAGGAAAGATGTAAGCTTTAACATTCCTCACTTCAGCCCATCTTTAAACGACTTCCATCATTCCTGGATGTCGTCACAGCAGAACTTCTTATTAAATGGATGTTCAACAATCTGAATTGGTTCATTTGGTTTTCATTGCAGCGAGTTTCTCGTCTGTGGCTGACAGATCACATGACCCTTGGTCCTCCATCGTTGTCTTTTGCTTGCACTGTGCTACTCTTTCACATGAACTTTGATTCCACACTTTTAAAAAAGGGAAATAATACTCAGCACTCCTGATATTTCAGCCTCAGCGTTCTTGTTTTGTTTGTTTGTTTTAAACTGTTGTTACTCCCATGGAAACACTTTGGAAAGCTCCGCCTCTTCTGGCTTCGTCACTGGACCTCAGACATTATTATTTAGTTTTCTACAATCACACTCTCCATATTTCTCACCTTGTTCTGTCTATAGAGAAATGAGGTGAGGCAGAGTGGAGATTTCACAAGGCTGTTGGTTCTGAATTATGCACAGTGGTGAGAACAACAGGCCGACACAAGCACTTCATGAATCCACTGGTAAATGCAAAACTCATCTTTTGCTCAGGGTAAGAACGTTTCCATGCAAATATTAGTAAATGATGCTGAACCTTTTTTCCCTCCAGGCCTCCACATGTAGTGTACATCTTCCCACTTGTGGTAATTTTGGATCATATTTACACTTCTTAATGCAGCAATATTCATTTTAATTATAAATACATAGTTTATAGATCACTAAGTAGAGTTTAAGGAGTGGTACACACTCCTGCAGGACAGTGTCTACCTACCTTTACATCAATGTCTCTGGTGCTGCCTTCATGCATGTTAAAGTGGACGATCTCAGGACTGAGGCCCGTCTCCATCTGGGCGTACATCTGGTAGCAGGTCTCCATCAGCTGCTTAGCCAGGTCCATATGATCAGAAGGCAAACCATTGTAAGCACCAAGGGCCAGAGTCCCTGGGAGAAAACACACAAGGTGGTCCTGAAAAAAACAAGTACACAAGAACAGAGTTAGACACAGGTGGGAGAGCCACAACCACTTAGTGTTGAAAAGACACTGACTTCACTGTTCAGTTTACAGTAATGACTTCATCAAAACGAGTTTCACAGTCAAAATCAATTACTGAATTACTTTTGCTGTTTGGGCACAAAATCCCCAAAATAAAAGCCTGCTTTTTCACAAGTGTTTTGTTCTCAGACAAGACAGAAAATATCAAAAAAATATCAAAAAAAAAAAAGAAGAAAAGACCCTGTAAGTGAGATGCAACAACACACACACACACACACACACACACACACACACACACACACACGCACGCAACTGGAAGACCAACACAGAAGTTATACAAGGACATGAGCCGGCTCCATTTCTAAGAAAAAGCTGAGATCCTTCAAAGTGTGGAGAAAAATGATGATGACTGTCCATCACTCAGTTGTATGAAGCACCATATACTTTGGAGTTTGTGACAGACTGAATAAACTGAAAAGGAAGATTAGCTCTGAGACACTTACAAAGAAGCTGTGGACGATTACTGAACTGTTACCTAGCAAAGATGATCCTGACCAGCAGCAGAGCAGCTTCGTCTAACAGCCTCCGACATCAGCTTTTATTTGAATTCATCTGCATTTGACAGCTTACACAAAACTTCACAGCTAAGACATAAAACAAAGAGACTGAAACCCTGATGACGGTCTTGAACATTACTGACCATTTTCGGGCTGAACTGTCCGTGTGAGACCTCGCCCACAAAGGTGAGGCCATTAGGAGACGACTTCTGCAGAAGGTTCTTCTTCACGCCCTCTATTGCCTGCAGATAATCCTCCAAGAGTCTGAAATCACACACACACACACACACACACACACACACACAAATTTAAATGCACGTTTGTTTTTGAGGTAACGATTACCCCCCTAGACTGTTATCTGATATGAAACCCCATATATCATAAATGAGTGAGGAATTCTGCCCGTTTTCATTTTCTGTCTATATAATTCCTTGGAACAGCACAACACAAAACCTCCAGCTTCTCTTCCCCGGCCATCTTCATCCAGTCATCCTCAGTCCACAACTAATGAGCTTCTTTCCTTCGTTTAGGTGTGAGTGCTGGTTTCTAATTGGCTTTTCTGTTAGACACAACGGCCCAACAACCAGCATTTTCTGCCACTTTGTGCTGCGTTTCGTTCTTGAAGGTGTTGCATAAATTTTTCCGTTGTTTCAACTCACGACTTGTCGGCCTAAATGAAGTCTTATATGGTTCTTTTCTATGTTGAGATTCAAAGCACTTTACTCAACACGTCATTCACACACATTCATACAAGCACTTCTTTGCCTTCATTCATACTCTGACGGCTGTATCAGAGAGCAACCTGGGGTTCGGTAACTTGTCCAAGGACACTTCAGCATGCAGACTGAAGCAGCCAGGAATCGAACCGCTAACCTTCCCATTATAGGTGACCTCTCCTTCCTGAGCTACAGCCATGCTTCCTTGCTTGTTAAGTAACCCTCTTAACTGCACACTATTTTTGTGAATGGATCAAATCAAGTTATTCAGGCAGCCCATGTTTAACCTAGAACAAGCACTGTGGAAAAATAAAAATCTCAGATCTACTTTCATTAGCTCCAGTGTTAAGCATCACAGCTGCTTTAAAACAGCTCTCTGATAGCCTGGTGGGAATTTTTAAAAATAAGTCTTCACCTATCGCTTGTAAACTAACACTGATTTGGAACAATCCAGAGATTTGTCAGAAAAAGAAAGTACTGAACTGTCTGTCATGGCATGATAAGGTATTAAAAAATATATAAAGCATCTTATTCAAGGTGGCAATTTTATACCATTCCAAGAACATCAAAACATGGACTCAGCAACAGTAAATTTCTGCAATATCAGCAATTGAAATCATACAGGCAAGATTTAATCCCAATCAACTAAATTTAGAAATGCCTATATGGCAAACAGAATTTATAAGTCTTTATACCCCTGAAACCTACTGTTAAATACTGATGTTTTAGTTGATCTCTCCTTTAATCCAGATCAAAGCTTCTGGACAAAAACTTGTTTAAACAGTTTTCAAAATGACAAAAAGTCCAAACCTTCAACTTAAATATGCACCCAACATTTCACCTTCCAGATTAGTGGGGATTATGTTTCATATTTATGTTTTAAATATTTATTTGACTTCATCCTAAACACCATCTGTCTGCTGTAAGTGATGGAAATCTTGTGGGATTAAAAAATAAAATAGCATAATTTTAACATCAGACCTGTTTGTTTTTCTTCAGTCAGCAGCTGATCTGTGTATACAAGTTTTTAAAGCCAAGCATTCAGTAAATTTAAAATGAAATGTGGTAGAATCAGTGGAGCTGAGCTGTTATGTCATTAGGTATGCTGGGATTACAGCTGAAAATTAGGGATGCTCCGATCAGGTTTTATGCTGCCGATTCCGATACCGATCACCTATGAGTGCCGATCACCGATACCGATCAGATGGATTGACTGTAAATTAATTGGTTTAGTTATGAGTGCTACTGCTGGCTACAAGATCTGAAAAGAAGAACCACAAAATCACCATAATTTAAACAAAAACTGTTTTTTTACTCTCTTTTTCAGAGAATACAAACAAAC
>VOQJ01047622.1:0-18962 GCA_015052665.1 Apistogramma diplotaenia | reverse complement strand
CTTGAAAGTTGTGAAGCTTCAAGACAACTGCCCGGGGCCGCTGGTTGGAGGCCGGACGGTGTGCAGGGGTGCGATGGCAGCGGTCCAATTTAACACATCCACCTTTGAAGCTAACCTGTAGCAGCTCTGGCAGCCAGGACTTGAAGAAGGCAGCCGGGTCAGTACCTTCGCGGCCCTCAGGAAGCCCAACGACTCGGATGTAGCACCGCCGACTCCTGTTCTCTAAATCGTCTATCTTGTCCAAGGCCGCCTCCAGCTTCCCCTCGACCTCCAATAGTCGGTTGACGTGGGTCATCACGATATCCTCGGTGTTTGAAATACGCTCCTCAGCTTCAGATACTCGGTTATCCAGCGTCGTGATTTTAGACGAGCATGCCTCGAGCTTCTTCAGCACTGGATCGATCTTTCTGTCAAATGAATCCTCCACGCCTTTGAGCACTTTGGCAGTTATTCTCTTCACTACGCTGTCCGCGTCTATTTGGCTCAGCAATGGCTGCGGGTCCGCCACGTTAGCTTGACTGCACTGGGAAGACTGGTCCTGGCCCAATTTGGCGGACTTCGTCGTGAGGTTAAGTTTTTTCTGGGTACTTGGCATTCTTCTGAATATTAACTACTATTACGGCTCAAAATAAGTATACTTTGACTGTTTAAAAAAGGACTTAAGGATACTAAGCTGCGGGAGCCTAAACAACGAACTGCTACTCCGCCATTAGCGTCACATGACCCCTCAAAAGTCTTTTTGTTAATCACCTCCCCAGCTTTGGAAAAACCCTCCCTGATGGACATCTACACCAAGAACAGCACCAAGGACAGCTCACACCCTGGCTCTTTTCGATTCCTGACTCCCCCAGTTTGCATGCCAAAGTATCCTTGGGCAAGATACAACTTCCGAAGTATGAATGTGTTAGATAGAAAGCACTTTGAAGAGAGAATAGTGCTTGTGTGAATGTGTTGTATAAAGTTCTTTGAGTGCTCAGCTAGAGTATAAAACTGCTGTATATAAACTAGTCCATTGACTCCTGATCATACTTGAAAATCTTGCTCAGTGGTTAGTGAAACAAATCTTATGACAGTCCAACAGGGGGCAGCAGAACACAGAGTGAGGTGAGAACTGTTCTCAATGTCAATGCTGAGGAAATAAAAAAGAAGACCTGTGCGTCTTGTTCTTGTGTTAAAGGCCTGTCATGAATCTGAGACCATTCACCTTTTTCAAAAGCAGAAGGTTTTCAGCAAATTATTCTAATTTAAACTCAAATAGCTGTGCATCACCTACACTCACTGGCCTCTTTTTTTTAGGTATTGTTCACAATGGCTTGGACTCCCTTTTCTACACATTTGTAAAGGGAGATGTTGGGTGTGTCAGGAGAGTAGTCTCTATCACTATCATTACACCAAATGAGGATAGTCTAGATCAGGCATACTCAACCCCAGGCCTCGGGGGCCGGCGTCCTGCAGCTTTTGGATGCAACCCTGCTCAAACACACCTGAGTCAAACAATTAAGTCATTAGCAGCACTGTGGAGAACTTAACTGCACACTGAGGTGATGCAGCCATTTGATTCAGGTGTGTTGCTTCCAAAAGCTGCAGGACACCGGCCCCCGTGGACTGGGATTGAGTGTCCCTGGTCATGCACTCACTGGGGTTCGGTTAACTGGTAACTCTAAATTGCTCACAGGTGTGAGTGGTCTGTCTCTCTGTGTTTTCCCTGTGACAGGCTGGTGACCTGTAAAGGGTGTACCCTACCTCCTGCCCCCCATCAGCTGGGATAGGCTCCTGCCCCCGCCCTGCCCCCGGGTGACCCTGAACAGGATAAGCAGCAGAGAATGGATGGATGGGTTGTGACTGTTTATAAACAAATTATTTTGTCTGACTTTCCATTTCTCCACATAAATCATAATGTGCTAGTGAGTAGTTCTGTGGCACATTTGCCTTGCTTTAGTTTCTTAAGAAAAAGTAATGAATATGAGGAAGACTTGCCAGGTTGCGGACCTAAACAGCTTTTCAGAGCTGTGGAAACACAGAGCACCCGGGCATTGTCTGTCCCATTGGAAAAAAAAACTCAGAATGCTGACTTTGCTGAACTGCAGCCAGTCCAACTACATCTGCATCCGGTAGCAACCCCGAACCCTAACGAGCTGCCTAAACTGCCCCTAAAACATCCCGAGCCTGGCTACCCAGCCCAGTTGCTCTTGGCCTGTGGCTGCATGGAGCGGCTAAGCCCCTGTGCTGCTGGCCAAAGCCCTGTGGGATTTGGTTCATTCAGGCAGCGGGAAGCCACTGCTGGTGAAACAACAGACATGGGAAGTGACCATTAGTTGTGAATTTGAATTCACTCTTAGCTACAAACTATGTCTTGCTGTGATATATGTAACTTTATCTATTGTAATATAACAATTTGTATATATTTGTATATATATATATAGGTATAACATTGCTGGCAGTTGATGAAGGTACAAGAGAGGAGGCAGATGAGATGAATACTATTCATGATTACTGAAAGAATTTAACACACATAATGATCTTCAAATACCTGACTTTATGGGCATTCGTCCATTAATAAAAGCACTTCAAACTGCCAACCTTCTGATTGGTGGGTGTGCTGCTCTACCTCCTGAACTGCAGCCACCACAAGCTGATTATGGAGATGAGAATGACTCTGAAGGTGCTGCAGGTGACGGTGCAGTCAATGCTGCATGCTGAAGGCAACAATGTAGGGGACTCTGAAGTAGGTGCTGACTCTGAATGTGAGGATGGGGGGATGACTCTGAAGGCGAGGATGACTCTGAATGTAACACTGAAGGTGACTGAAGGTGATGGTGACTCTGAAGCTAACTTGCTAGCTTGCTTAAGGGTCCTGCGCAGTATCTTAGCTGGACAGTACTCTTCTGGACAGAGATCTCAGATGTCGTTCAGGGATCTCCTGGAGCCACTGTCCCAGTTTGGGGGTCACTGCCCCGAGTGTTCCGGTTACCACGGGGACCACTGTTAGTTAGCAGCTTGATGATGATGGACATCGCAGTCATCCTATCACCAACACTCTGACACAGGAAAGAGTCACAGCACCAACTAGGAACTCGAGATTTGATACATTACTTAAAGAACAAGATTCCATTAATTATTTCAAAAAGGAGTGGACAGTGTACAATGTAATATCTTACTGCTCCAGTTGATTAGCAGCACCCGGCTGACCCTGTGTTCTGTAGCAGTGTAGCATGCCAGTGTTAGTCCGTATTAATATTTTATATTTAGCTCAGACTTTCCTTTTCGCGGGTGTGTGTTCTCACTCCGTCTGCTGTTGTTCCACTGAGCAGCATCAGGCTGCATTGTTTCTAAAGCTGCCCATCATCCAACTACACAGGCAAAACAATGCAGCAGCATTATGTCACTGAGCGACTCACAGAGTGTGTGTGTGTGCCTGCTGCTGTCACACAGGTAAACCCTCTGTGTGTGTGCTCGGCTTCCCGAGCTCATTGTCTCGCCCTCCTCTCCGTCCAGCACGGTTTGTTTTGGCAGCCCCGGCTGTCTGATGCACGAGTGCCACTGTGTCTCAGCAGGGACTGGACCCAGTGGTGCCCCCCCCATCCTCAACCCCGATTCTGCTGACGAGGCCCAACCCACCATGCTGAGATAATGCCATTCCAGAGGGATCGTGGGTAAAGCCTCTCTTTCTGGCTCTCAGGTATATAAAGAGGAGGCGGCTGTAGAGTGGGGAACAAACGTTCTTCGGTCACTGCTTTCCACCATCACTCCGTTCTCTCATTCTGACCTCATCATTTTTAACCTGCTGGATCCTGAGCTGAGCAGGAACTTCTAACCACACCAGGCCAAGCAGACCAGACTGGCTCCAGTTGCTATGGATATTGCCATCCAGCACCCCTGGTTCAGACGGGCCCTGGGCTCCGTCTACCCCGCCCGGCTCTTTGACCAGTTTTTCGGCGAAGGCATGTATGATTATGACCTCTTCCCTTACACCGCCTCCACCATCAGCCCTTATTACAGACAGTCACTCTTCCGCAGCTTTTTGGATTTTTCCAACTCTGGCGTCTCAGAGGTAACAGGATCAAACACCTGAACTCTTTATTCCTCATGCTGTTTGCTTTGTTTATTTGAGTTTAGTTACACCGAATTACAGGATCGAAGGAGCTGCACACGATTTAGAGTCAATGAATCAAACTGATGAGCTAAAGTTTAAGAAACGTTCTCTGTGTTTGTGTCTCCCTCAGGTGAGGTCTGACAGGGACAAGTTCACGGTCTACCTGGACGTCAAGCACTTCTCTCCCGATGAGCTGAGTGTGAAAGTCACTGACGATTACGTGGAGATCCAGGGCAAGCACGGAGAAAGACAGGTAGTCCTCCTCTCTGCCTTCATGCCCCGCGAGTCTCACCGAGGAGCTTCAGAGCCTCTGATTTATAAAGGAGCTGCACATCCACTTTGGTTACACACGTTTGCACTGAATCTTTAGCAGCTTCACCTTTAAAGTCGATTACGATAGTTGAGTAAAGGTAAAAATCTTTTAGGTTGGACATCTGAAAGGTGCCTCTATGATGGTTTTATTTTGGATTATGAGAAATGAAAAGAGGTCATGTTGGACTGAGCTTTTATTTTGGCTGACTTACCCGAGTACACAACCATCCATGTCAGTCTGCAGCCACACTACACAATAATGAACATTGTTGTATTACAATACACAGCAAGATATCAAATAGTCTGTGTGAGGGCAGAACTGTGCATTTAGCTGTTTCATCCTGGGCTGAACTTTTATTTTGAAGGGACTTCCTGACCTTTGTTGAGTTCAGCTGGGAGCAGCGTGTGCTAACCATAAAGGTTTGTATAACAATCATGGCATCGATCTTGCTGTCTTTCAGGACGACCACGGTTACATCTCTCGCGAGTTCCACCGCCGGTACCGCCTCCCCTCTAGCGTCGACCAATCATCAATCACCTGCACCTTGTCAACCGATGGTCTGCTGACCCTGTGCGGCCCGAAGGTCGGCGGGGGGAGTGAATCCGGCCGCAACGAGCGTAGCATCCCCATCACCCGCGACGACAAGACCAACGCTGCCGCGTCCTCCTAGATGCTGCTGAAGCAGCTCGGTCCCACGGCAACAGCATCAGCTGGGATGGATGACAGCAGAATTATTACTTCCCTTTCCTTAGAGGACATCTGTGTCCTCCTTGCTTCTTTCTATAGTTACTTCTTAACTCATACGGTACCATTAGTGTGATTGTGTTTAACAAAGATGAGCCCATGAAGGCAGTTAAGTGAAGGCGGGCTGGAGCCTCTGAGGAGGAAAGTCATCTCGGGACATCTAGAGATATTCCCACGGCCTGACACTCTGACAGCACTGATGCTTGGAAATAAGTGTCTTACATGTCCTGTGCCACATACTGAAATCACAGAAGGTCTCTTTGGTTTCTCACATCCTTCTGCCTCGTCTTACCCTGTACTGCAGTCAGCCTTGTTCAATGCTCACTACTGAAAGTCCACACTAGAGAAACAATAAAGCTGTACAATTAACAAAACTCCTGTGTGCATTTACTTTTTCTACTTTACACTTTGAGTTTAACCTCCGTAGGTTAAATCAGGCAGATGTTTATCTCATCAAGTGAGTTCAAAGAACCTTCATACTGACTCTCCAAGACTGAAGAAAAGCTTCTGCTGCTTTACTAGCTCAGCGTTAAAGAAGCGCTCCCATTGGCACATCCTAAAGATGGTCCCCTCATCAGGACCGATGCAGAGATCCACTGTGCGCCTCAAGTAAACCACGTTCAGCTGCAGTTTTAATGACATAAGTTTGCAAACGAGTTCTCATGTTGGATTGTGTTTGACTATGGAGGACCAAAACTGGCATAATTAGAAATAAAAACAGAAATATATATATACCTTGTATAAATATTGTTTTTCCTTTTCCTTCTACATACATTTCATTTTGTTTGAGTTTCATGCACAGCACAATCCGTCTGCATACGGATGAGCTTCTTCGGGTTTATGACCAATAGCAGAGGAGGTGGAGCAAGAAGGCCGCCCTCCTCATTTGCATAATGAAGCAGAAATGCATACGGAAAAGGAAAAAGAGAGACGAGGAAATGACAAAAGAACAAAGGCTTGTATAAGGAAAAGGAAAAACAATATTTCTACAAGGTCTATATATTTATGTTTTTATTTCTAATTATGTCAGTTTTGGTCCTCCATAGCCGACTCGCGAGGTAAGTCGGGAGCTTTTGTGTTTGCATGTGGCTTCCCCATCACCATCTCTCATCTGCAAAAATTACATAAAGGCAGTGGACTGTAAACATCACCTTTAATATGCAGAGCCTGTACGGTACTATCTGTAACATAGTAACATTAAGAACTAACGATGCACAGTGCTGTGAACACACTGAACAGTTCCAGGAAACTTCCAGGACCTTCTCTTTCCTCTTCAGCCCACATGTCAGACGCTGCTCTGCTCACAGGCCCGGCCCTGCCAACACACAACAGCACACGTTTGGGATGGACGACACATCTGCAGTGTAGGTTCCACAAGCACAAGCTCGGCAGAGGCCGGGGTCTACCGCACCAGGCAAGACTGATGTTCTAAAAATGTGCTAATCTGAGATATATTGAACCTGCTGGAACGCCTGAAGGTCCTCCAGGGTCTGCAGAGCAGTCAGTCTCAGGCTGGGCTGCACACTGGCAGTGAGCCTGGTGACCCGATCGAGGAGATCCGGATCCAGCAGCGAGGAGCCCAACAGGAGAAACACATCCTCCTCTAACAACACTGACTGCAGGAGACGCAGAGAGTGCAGGCACACCTCCCACTGTCCATCTGTCAGACAAACACATTAGAAACTGATGCAGATTTATTTAAAGGTTGGACCTGAGGCTCGTGGGATGGAGACCTAGACTCCATCACCTGCACATGTTGCAACAT
Organism: Apistogramma diplotaenia; assembly: GCA_015052665.1. Taxonomy (NCBI): domain Eukaryota; kingdom Metazoa; phylum Chordata; class Actinopteri; order Cichliformes; family Cichlidae; genus Apistogramma; species Apistogramma diplotaenia. The sequence goes on along the minus strand of VOQJ01047622.1, from coordinate 12,047 downwards.
GGATGTTCTGACTAATGGGCCTACCGTCTAACAGGGTCCAGATGAGAGGGACGAGTCCTCGGTTCTCACTGAGGTACTTCAGCCCTTTGAGACTAATGCTCACATTATAGAGAGCCATCAGCATCAGCCTGCAGCAGACACCACCACAGTGCATGTTACTGACACCTAGAGCCCAGTTCATTAAGCTGAGCTTCTGAAGAAGGTTACAGTGATGCAGCACAGTGGGAAACACGTGTAGCTGCCATCAAATCAACGGCAGGCATCAGGCTCACGTACACTTTCAGCTTGGGGAAGGTCCCGGGCTTCATCAGCTTAAGAAGCTTCATCAAAGTGTCCAGCAGGGCGTGTGCCGAGCTGGACAGGAAGTCTCGCCCCTGGGTCACCGCTGCTACGTCTGATTGATGAGAAAGAAAGAGAAGTCAGCTGGAGGAGAAGCACCCTGAATGGTTATTTACTGACGCTGGTCAAATAACACTCAGATGTCTCCGTGCGTCCTTCAGACTCACTGGTAATGGTCCCAGCCACCGCCAACACAAACTGGTGCTCATGGGAGTTGTGGTCCTCGGTTTGAGTTTTCATCTCTTCATCCAGTGATGTGACAAAGCTCTCTAGAGTCTGAGCAGCTACAGCAAGGAAGGCCTGCAGCTTCCCCTGAACCATCAGCACACACACACACACACAGAGTTCATGGACCAAAAGCATCAAAACTGCAGGCCTTAGATGATTATCATCAAGTAGCACCAACATCTCCTGAAGATGACTCACGTCAGCCAGCCAGAGTGAGACTGTGTCCTCCTTGGCAGAGCAGCTCCACAGCAGGCTGCAGGCTGCAGATCCCAGATCAGAGCAGAAGTCCGCCTGCTGCTGCAGCTCTGCTCCGCTCTGCCACAGCTGCTCACGGAGCCGCAGTTTCTCCTAAACATACACAGCACACGGGTGGCTGCAGCTCAGCTCATACTGAACCCTACATCCCTGTGGGGCTGTATGAATGTCAGATAAACACCAGAGAGTGTGTGACTGGCTGGATGAGACTTGTAGAAAGGTGGCATGCAGGTAGCAGTCCATTTCCTGGATGAAACAGCTCTCTGCAGCATGAACACTGGTGTGTAAAGGTGTGTGAGTCCACCTTCAGATCATTCAGTAGCTGCTGATGCTCCTCGCTCACCTCCTTCTCTTTCTGACACTCAGTTTGCGCAGCATCCAGCTGGGACTGAAGGTGCAGACACTCCTGCTGCATCTGCTCCTGCTCTTTGACAATGTGCTCCTTCACTGAACACACACACACACACACACACTAATGTTGCAAATTATAACCTATTTACACAAAAAAGGAAGAATTTGAGTTGTAAAGTAGACTTAAGGTGCAGTTTTGAATATAACATCCGGCACCTTCTTCACGGCCCCCCTTGAGACCCAAAAATGAGTAACTGGCTAAAAAGATGGACGGATGGACGAGTGGACGGACGGATGGACAAATGGATGGATGAATGGATCTCTAAATTTTGCCCTCCCAAAGTAAGTTATTTGATGACTGCAGTGGAACAATCTAGAACTACAGTAACAAAGGTGAGGAATCCGAAGTGCTGTATCACACCGTCTGTTTGGGGAACATAATCTTTCAGACCCTCCAGTAACAGACATGTGGTGTGTGTCACTTTCCAAGGAGCCAGACCTTCTTTTAAAGTGGTCTTAAACAATAGTTCTCCAGGCTTCTAGCCAGTGGTTGATCGGCCGGCGTTGTGCCGGGCTGAGGATTTCACCGGCTCAGCGGTTAGCATTAGCATGCTATTAGCATTATCATGCTAATGCTAACAACCCCACTCGCACACGCCGCTGAAAAAATTTTCTGGCTAGAAGCCTGAGTTCTCCAAGCTTTCTGAGGGTCTTTCAAAGCTTATCTTTGGACATTGGTTGTTTTTTCACTCATTTTCATTACATCTGAAGGTTCCCATGATGCACTCTGTTGATACCCCACTCTGCCTTTATTCATTACTTATTATTAATCTCTGTCTCTCTTCCACAGCAGATGACTGCCCCTCCCTGAGCCTGGTTCTGCTGGAGGTTTCTTCCTGTTAAAAGGAGTTTTTCCTTTCCACTGTCGCCAAGTGCTGCTCATAGGGGGTCGTTTTGACTGTTGGGTTTATGCTGTAATTATTGTAGGGTCTTTACTTTACAATATAAAGCGCTTTAAGGCGACTGTTTGTTGTGATTTGGCGCTGTATAAATAAAATTGAATTGAATAAACACAACCTAAAGAAGCGTCATGGCTCCCAATCTGAAGCCCGATTGCAGCCAACCAGCAACAAATGCACTTTCCAGGATTTTACTGAGGTCTTTTTTTCTAAAGATGTTTTTTAAGTGATATAAAACACCAAGACCAGTATGTGACCATGCCACAGTGTGGGGTCTTTAACATGCCGAGTGATGCTGAAGCAGTCTGACAGCTGTGAGAGTCAGCATGAATGCTGAAGTCCCAAAAGGAGTTTGGAGGACGATCACAGACGGACAAAGGTAAGTAGGTCAGACAGCTCAGAAATGAAGGAAGGTGAGGTTTTTAGGAGGCGGCAAACAGGGTTAAAGAGGACTTTGTCCCAGCACCTTCACTTACTGAGTAATTAAGCGGCCTCTGCATCACAGTGAGCTTAGCTGCGATTACGTCAGCACCCATCAGAGACAGCTGGGAGCTGTAAGCAAGGCTCTGTCGGGTTTAACGAGACCGAGGCGTCCAGCAGCGAGCTGGCATCATGTGATCTACTTAATACAGGAGCGAGCACCAGCAAGCTAGACTTCCACGAGAGGGAACACCAGCCAAATCTCTCTCTGGCTGACTGACCCACGCACGTGTGTTCGCAGCAGTGCAGAGTTGAGCCTACCGGTCTGAGCTGCTCGGCCTCTGTGCAACATTTCGATGAGGTCCCCGTTCAGGACTCGGGGCAGGAAGTCTCTAAGCTGCATGACCTCTGTGGTTAACTTCTCCAAATCTCTTTTCCTCACGCTGACAAAGCCATCCTGGAAGAAAGCACAGGTTTTTACCACAACACGTGAAGATGCAATATTACAGATGGGACGCTTGGATGCAGCTTCTGCGCTTATGAAGCACAGATGCCTGAAACGCTGCTCTGTCACACGGTTTTGCTGTGTTTCACCTCAGTTTTGACAGGTGGCTTCTGGGCAGGTGAGGCACACAGATGTGTTTATATCTGTCATTACTATTTTTGCTGTGGATTGTGAAGACCAGTTTAGGGTACCACCAACTAAAACATCAAAATTCGGCATGTAATTAAATAAATATGATCTTATTAGAGTCACATGGATGAGAGACAGGCATTATTATGAGTCAGTCAGCGCTTCATGCGTGTGAGCAGAGGGAGAAGAAGGTCCTGCTGTTCCTGCATCTCTGTTTTACGGGGATTTCAACAGACCCGTGAAGCGCTTGTGTGCGTCACTGTTTCACAGCTGACTAGGCGATAGGTGGCCAGCAGGCGTCGCTGTGGGGATAGGTGTTACAATCAAAGTGTTCCGTGTAGGTTCTTCAGGTCTCTGGAGTTTGAAAAATACTGGCCAGAACTTAAGAAGCCTTTCGGGGAGAGGTGAAAGGTTGTCGAGACACAAAAAGAAGCGCAGCCGCCTTTTTTCCAAGCTCCAGCGAACACTGCTGTGGTTGTTTCTGGCTTTCCCGCCGTGAAACAGCCCGAACCCAAAGGTGCTCTCTGCCCTCTTACCTTTGCTTCACGGCTCGCCTTTTTCCCGCCTAACAGCGCTGCCATCTTACCGCGGGTCAGCGCGTTTGTTTCCGGTGCCTCCTGCGGTCAATAGGGGACCGTTACACAGTTATGACCTCACACTGGTGGCTGTGAATACAGGCAGAGATATTCCTCCTCACCTGCGCTGTCACCTCTGACCGCTCGCTGGCGCAGCGGAGCGGGTGTTCCTGACCGCGTCTTTGCTCAGACCGCTGTGCCTGCGAGGTGGGCTCCAGTCCGGGTTTTCCGAGACTCCAAGAGAGCTGAGCCGCTCTTCCTTTGTGTTTGAAACGTCTCGGTGTGCTCCTCGGGACCGGCGCAGCGGGCAGAAACTTTTCCGTCTGCCCCCTTCGCAGGTCACTCATGTCTGGGGGACCGGAAGCCGCAGTCTCCGGTGGTGATTTGCTCGTGAGCCGCTTCCCGGTGCACCGCGCCTGTCGGGATGGAGACGTCGGGGCTCTGGTGCTGCTATTACAGCAGCTGTCAAACCGCATCCATCTGACCGCGGAGGACTCCTTCTACGGATGGACCCCCATACACTGGGCTGCCCACTACGGACAGGTGAGCCTGAGAGCCGAGGCAGCTTTACAACGTTATATCGTGTGCGTAACAAACTCACAACCAGCACGAAAGAGTTAAAACTTCTCCGTATTAATTTACTGTGTGTAACTCCTCACTGTCCTACAGTATAATAACAATAAAGGTTTGTAGGCCACAGGCGGTTGAAGGTTTTCATTGGTTCAGTGGAAGCCAATCACTGTTCAGGCGCCAAAACAACCCGGAAACCAAACTGATTCTAACTTATAATAATAATACAGGCCAACACAGGCTTTGCTCACGCTTTCTCTCACACTCACACACACACAGATCGATATAGTGACATACTGATCAATCACTTATGGTAACATTATGATGCCTGGCATTTATCTGTTCAACAGCTCTGTTTACCACCTCGAAATTACTTATTTAGAGCACTAAATGTCAGTGATCACTGGGAAATAAAGCTATTGCTTAAAGGTCAAATCCTGTTTTTTAGAAATAAAACTTTTCTTTGTTGCTTTGACAGTTTTGAGTCTGTGTGTAATTGAGTGATTCTTGTTTGTGCACACAGCTGGAGTGCGTGGCACACCTGGTTCAGATGGGTTGCGAGGTGAACAGAGTAACCAGCCGATTCAGCCAGACTCCGACGCACACTGCAGCCTTTGGAGGACATCCTCACTGCGTGGTGTGGCTCACTCAGGCTGGAGCTGACATCAACAAGCAGGTCAGTCTGTGGAAACAGATGTGTAATATTTAGTGTATTATCACTGTTTTAAATCTGAGAACCTGTAAGAGCCTGAGGAACGTCTTTACAAATATGCAGCGTTCTGTTTGAAATATCTTCAGAGAGCTTCATGTTGTGTTTCAGGACTTGGTAGGTGAGGCTCCCATTCACAAGGCGGCTCGGTCAGGTAGCTTGGAGTGCATCCAGGTGCTGTTGATAGCAGGCGCTAAACCACAGTAAGTATCCTGCAGTCCTTGGTGAAACAGTAGCATCCAGTGTGAAGCGACACGGCAGCTCTGTCATGCTGAGCGTGAACCACAGCAGCTGCTGCACATCTCTTAGCTCTGAGTCACATAACAGGTCCGGTAAGAGTAGTTGCACTGTGCGCTGCATTTGTTCAGTGAGGCACTTCTAGGACTTTAGGAGGAAATCCAATCTGGCTCTAAGTTTCCTGGTGCTGGAAAATATCAGCTGCTGTGGTTCTGCTGCACTTTATGTTGTCATGTTAATGTTAATATCTGATCAGCTGTTTGGAGGGAACGAGCCACTGTTTTAGAAGCATTTTCCATTCTAATTAAGGCCATTTCAGCAGTGCTCATAAGCCCCTTGAGGTTGTTGGGGTGGGCTTCTGGCCTAAAAGATCTGACAAATCAAACACACAGACCTGCCTGCTGAGGTGACACCTTATATCCTCACACCAACCCAGGATGTGCTTTAACGTGTAGTTACAGGCTCTGCTGCAGACTTTTAATTCTTTAGGTGTTATTAATGATTTACCTGTTCAGCTGTTTGTGGCACTACTACGACTCATATCCATCATCAAAAACTGACCATTTAAAATCAGTGCCAGTAGTCTGGCCAGTGCTTATTTTTGACGCAGGAAACAAGTCTTTCCTCGTCTTATCCCGACATTCATTACACAGCATGAAATGTCTGAATAATGAATACGGTCTGCTACAAGTTTAAATAATTAATTTCATCCATTTATTAATCCTGTTAGTGCAAGGAGAGATTTACATTATTAAAGATACTGCCTCTTTTTTTCTAAAGGATTAAACCACAAATACAACCACAGTTCCAAAAATAAAAGCAGAATGCAATGATTTTCAATGATTTGCATTTGGGGGGACAACACAACAAAGAACAGAGACAAACTGAGGGCTTAAATAGACACATGAGGTAATCAGGGCAAGTGGACACAGCAGGGAACACAGGTGACTCGAATGAAACTAATAACAGGAAGCAACGCTAAACACAAAGCACAGGGAGCACGAGACTATCAAAATAACACAGGAAGTGATCTGACCTAATATATGCAAACTTAACATGGCACACATGCTAAACACAGGGAATCTGCGTAGTACAAAACCACCAGGAGCCGGAGACATGACCAAAAGGCATAACGGCGATCAGGGAAGAGCAACCTGAGGGGGACACAGGACAAGGAAATCAGAATGGCCCAACCAAAACTAAATAGCAGGCTTCTAGCCAGAAATTTTTTCAGCGCGGCGCATGCGTGTGGGGTGTTAGCATTGGCATGCTAATGTTAATTAGCAAGCTAATGCTAACCACTGAGCTGATGAAATCCTAAGCTGAGAATGGCGCCTAAGCAAGGGCAACGCCGGCCGAACAACCGCTGGCTAGAAGCCTGAATAGTACAAAGTAGGACACGCACATCTACAAAAAAATAGTAACGGGGTGCAGGATCAAAAAATAGCTAACAAATTTTAAAGAAAAAGTTCGGACACCCAAGGAGCTCCAGAGTACAATCTCTTTAATCAAGTTGGTGTGCCAACCAAAACTAAAGACAATAGTAAACTAAGAAACACATGCAAACTTAACACCAGAGGCTAAACAAACACTGAAGCACAAAGAACAAAGGAAACTCAAATGACATAATAACAAACTAGCATACACAACCACGACAAGGAAAACTCAACCCTATAAGAAAAGCTAACAATCAACAAATACAATACACAATAGAACATAAAAATACAAATGAAATGATTAAAGTGAGAAAATGTACCATTTTATGAAAAATATGAGCTCGTTTTGGTTTTGATGGCATTCACACTGGTGACAGGGCCAACGAAAGAAGCAGCAGAGGAACATTTGGTTCCTCAGAAGCACAGACGGGCAGCACTTCACCAGTCTCAGAATAATGTTGCTCAGTTTAAACAGTGAAGACTTTGAATATGTCATCATCTCCAGTACATATTCAGGCTTCAAGCCAGAAAGAATTTTCAGCACGGCGCGTGCGTGCGGGGTGTTAGCATTAGCATGCTAATGCTAACGCTAACCACCGAGGCGGTGAAATTCTCAGCCCGGCGCAACACCGGCCAATCAACCGCTGGCTAGCAGCCTTCATATTATTCTCAAAGGAGTCAGAGGATGTGGAGGAATCTGTGCAGGGACGAGGCTGAACCTCAGTGCTTCAGGTCCTCGGGCAGCACTGCGTCACAAACAGGCTGATCCTGTTATGGACATCACTGCATGGGCTCAATAAGACCTCCAGAGATCAGTCTGTGAGCACAGCTTAGCGTGCCATCCACACATGCAGGTTACAGCTCCAACATGCAGCCAAGAACAAACATGTGACCATGATTCACAAACACCACCATCTTGGAAAACATGGATGCTGTACCCTCTGGACACAGCGGGACCATCAGTCTTGCTAACAGCAGCCAGTCCAAAGCCTGCATCTCTGATGGTACAGTGCATCAGTGGCAGCTGGCACATCTGGAGAGGCTCCATCAGTGCTGAAAGGTGGATCCGGGTTTCAGAGCAACATGTGCTCCCATCCAGACGCCGCCTTCTTCAGGGAAAGGCTTCATATGTCAGCAGGACGATGCTAAAGTGCCTCCTGCTTCGCAGTCCGGGTGCTGAAGCTGCAGTCCAGACCGTTGACTGCCTGAGAACATCTGGAGGGTCAGGAGCCCAAAAAACAGGACAAAGCAGAAGCAGGACTGCTGAGCAGCTGGAATCCCACAGGCTTCTAGCCAGAAATTTCTTTCAGCACGGCGTGTGCAAGCGGGGTGTTAGCATTAGCATGCTAATGCTAACCTCTGAGCCGGTGAAATCTTCAGCCCAGCGCAACGGCGGCTCAGCAAGGCGCAACGCCAGCCGATCAACTGCTGGCTAGAAGGCTGAGACAGGAATGGGACAACATTCCCAAAGGTCCAGCAGCTGGTTTTCAGTTCCCATATGTTTACAGACTGCTAGAAGAAGCAGGAAACACGGCCCTGTCCCAGCTTCACGAGACCTGCTGCTCACATCCACAGATGGGCTAATATTTTCCTTTAAATTATTCATTTTCTCAGGTTAAATATCTGATGTGCTTCTGTGTTCTGTGAATAAAAATCATTGCCTTCCTACAGTGTCCCAGCTTTTTAGGAACTGGGTTTGTGCTACAGAGGTTTCAGTGGCCGTTCTCCTCCAATCAGCTCATGTGACTGAGTCTCATTTAATTTCAGGTGTGATAGAAATGTTTGTGTTGTATTTGGTTCAGCAGGTAAAATGTTAGCTATTCAGAGAACATGCTGACGTTGACTGTAAAAGCAGGAAAGCTCATGTGTTTCTATTTATATGTGGCACAATGGAGGCAAATATGGAAACGAGCTGCTTTAATATAAATTCAAGTTATGCTGCCTTAGATTATAACAGTGAGAAACCTTTGGCCTTTCTCTTTGATTTCTCTTGAAAAACCACACTCTGCTGTGCGTCTTTATTGATTTCGGCTGTTTCTAAACTTTGTCGTGACTAACCAGGCAGATGTAGCTGCACAATCTTTAAGGAATATCTGACAGTACTCCTGTTGACCTGCCCCTGGGAATTATAGAAATCATTTAGGAATCTGGCAGCTGCCAGGTACATAACAGAAGGCAGTCTTTCCTTTCTTTTTCAACCTGAGTAAGATTAGAAATGGTCATTTGATAGTATCACCATCTATCCATCTATCACTACAGTTTTCTTCCTCTGTTTGTCCACCACTACAATGTCCAAGTGGTTCGCCGTCACAAGTTTATCTGTATTTGGAAGTCCCACAGGATCTTAGCTCGGTCTTTCTTGGGGGCATATCCCATTTGATCTTGGCTCATACTCAGTGCAGATGTTCCTGTATATTATGCCAGCCACTTGGTTTTGGTGTTCCATCTATTCCCTGCCTGCTAGCATCTTACACCCTGCTGTTATGTGCTGGATTGCTTCAGAGGCATGAGCTCAGTAGGTAGGATTTTTCTGTCAGCCCCTTCTTCAATGGTACATGCTGTGCAGAGGCCTGTCCTTCTCCTCCTCCTTCTCAGGTTTCTGCTGCCTGAGGTTCTCTCTAAGCACAAGATCCTCAGTGACCATCTTCTTGATGTATTCATGGATCTTTGTTCTTTAGGATAGTGGTTCTGACACTCACTAGTCCTCGGCCTCCTTCCTTGCACTTAGCATACATACTCTGCTGGATTTGGGGTGAAACCCTCCATGCGCGGTAAGGAGCTTTTGATTGAAGTGAGACTTCTGCACCAGTCCACAGGTGCTTTGGTCCACTTCTCGTGAGCAAACCTCTCCAGCTGTTTCAGATTTGAAGGGTGTCTTCTCCATGTTTCAGCTCCTTTCACAGAAGTTCATTAGGATCTAGATCATAGCTCATAGAAGGAAACTTCAGGATAGTCGAGTGTTTGTTCTGAGCCATTCCTGGGTGTTGTTAGCTGGGTTTGTATCATTATCCTGTTGGAGGATCCATGACCTGCAACTGAGACGAAGCTTTCTGACACTAAGAAGCACGTGGATCGTTTGCATCTGTGAACACAGAGCTGATGTGAACTGCCAAAAAGCTCCAGTTTTGTCTCAACTGTCCAAAGGATGTTTCCCCAGAAACTTTGTGGCTTGGACACACTCCGGTCTCACTTCTTTATGCGCTCAACAGTCTTCTATTAAGTGTGGCTCCAGCACGGAGAGATGGTACAATCTGACACTACCTCAACCTTGGAGTTCACCTCTTACTTCTTTGGAAGTTGTTCTTTTAGCCATCTCTTCAGTTTTGTTCTTGTAATCAGATCCATGGAGGTTGGATACAGTCCTGTACGATCTTGTTGGTGATCTGGCTCAGGGGGTTCAGGCCTCTGCTGAACAGTGGTGGGGACAGAGCATCTCCTTGGTAAATCCCGCACTTGATGGTGACTTGTACAGTTGTTCTCCACATTCCCATTGAGTTCCTGATGAAGGCTCTGAGGATCCTGTTGATCTTGTACAGTTCTGGCATTCCAGGATCCATGTGTGCGGCATCGAATCACAGGCTTTCTTCCCCAACCGGTCGCGGCAGATGACTGCCCCTCCCTGAGCCTGGTTCTGCTGGAGGTTTCTTCCTGTTACAAGGGAGTTTTTCCCTTTCCACTGTTGTCAGACCCAAATATAGAGTATCAGTCAGGCTTTAAAATGGATAATATGCCAGAGCTGTGATTTTTTGCTTCCCCAAACCTACCAAGTTTTCATCCCGTCTTCATCCAGTAACTCTAAACTCCAGAGAAATCAGAGCTGTGCAGATTAATTAACATCAGATCTGTGTCACTAAATACTCATCATGAGCTTTTCTGCCTCAGGGCAGTTTAGCGGTAAGCAGCAGTGTAGAAACACGTTTCACCCTTTTCTAAATCAACATTTTCAACTCAATTTAAAGATGTGTTTTTGGAAAATGTGCAATACTGTGTTTAAAAAAAGCAGGCTGCCTGTGATCTTCATTTTCCAACTGTGCCAGGAGAAACAAACAGCCTGCACGTTGTGATGTTTTCCAGCTATTGAATTTGAGCTCGATTTATCCCAGAGAGCAGGAGCAATCCAAATAGGCACCACAGAATCTGCCACGTGCACCTGCGAGCATCTTACAGTTGTGTTCGCTATCGCTTCCCACAGTTTCTGCAGCCGGCACACTGGCGAGGTATTTCCTGCAGTGATTGGTTTCAATGCTGAGCACTCACAATGACTGTCATGTTTAGGCATGCATGCTTAGCTTCATACTCTGTGCTTACAGGACACGCCTCACTGATTATTAGGAGCTCAGCTTCAGGAATTCTGGGCTGTAGTGACAAAGGAGCAAACTAGACAAAAATATGCAGAGAATCAAAGAAGGTAAATCGATGAATAAAATGAAATGATGATGTAATAATAGTAATTCAGGCAGGTAGCTGAAATATAGGTGAGCTCAGTGTTAGAGAAGGTGCTCTGCTGCCTGCTGGTAGACGTGTGCAGGTGGTCCATGGCAAACAAAGGCAGAATCAAATATTTCAGACTTTTTTATGCTTTGATTCTGATGAGCACGTCTCAGAGCTTATGAAAACTAGAAATCCAGTGTCTCAGATCAGTTTTCAGTCTGATTTTAGGGGCAGCTCTTTCTCATTTTCCTCTTCTCACGTTCTCAGTGGGGTTTGGGTCAATAATGAACGCTTTGGAGAGCAACCTGGGATTTAGGCCGTTTCTACACACGGGCCAGCTCGGCTCGAGCGCTCTCAACTCTTGACGACTCGCGCCAATCACTTGTGTTTACATTGCAATGCAGTACCTTCTCAAAGTGGTGGAGTTGCTTTTGCTGACGCAGGCAGGAGTCTTGGCGCCGCTCTCGTTACTCAGCTAGTGACGACATCCCCCAACCAATCAGCGGCACGCTGTTCCTCAATGTCACGTCATGGTACCGGCTCCAGAGCGCTTGGAACCTCAGCGGATTGAGTCCGAAAAAATGGCGACAAGTCGGGGTCGGGCCGAAGTGTAAATGCAAATACGTCCTGCTGAGTTGCAACGACCCGCATTGAGTTGATGCCTGTGTAAACGGCCCTCTCGTGTCTTGCCCAAGGACTGACTGGAGTCGGGGACTGAACCACCAACCTTCCAATTGGTGGACGTCCTGAGCCACAGCCACGCCTGAAGTGTTGACTTTGGACCGACTACCACAAACACCAGCCGACGACATCAAGCTTAAATGCGCGTAAATGCAGGGTGTTAGCATTAGCATGCTAATGCTAATTAGCAAGCTAATGCTAACCGCTGAGCCGTTGAAATCC
>VOQJ01047621.1:1283-11398 GCA_015052665.1 Apistogramma diplotaenia | reverse complement strand
TGTTCGGTTTTGTCTGGCAGACTGTAGAAAAAGACATAAATATCTACCCCTGACCCTGACCCTTACCCCTAACCACAGAGAAACAAACATAAAAGGAGGTTAAAAGAGCTGAAAATGTAGTGGAATAAGGCCACAAAGACTCACGCCCAACATAAGCCAACTTCCGGATACGACACGCGAAGGTGGAAGTAGGCGCGGTCACTTGGAAACGTAAATATAGGTCGTATTTCGGCCTTGTAGAAACGACGAATGCGTACGTTTTGATTACGATGAATGCTTACGTTTTGTTTGGAGGACATGTTGCCTTGGGCAAGATACTGAACCCAAGTTGCTCTCCGACGCAAGCGTTGGAGTGTGAATGTTAGACAGGAGGCATTTAGCTTAGGTTCATATGGAAGTGCTTGGATGAATGTGGTGTGAATGCAAACGTGTTGTATAAGTGCTCTGATTGCTCAATTAGAGTAGAAAAGCACTATACGTATAAGAACTAGTCCATTTGCCTTATTCTTTTAAGTTTATTTCCTGTTGGCTGCAATTTTAAAAAACTTTATTTTTCTATAAGCATTAATATCCTAAAACTGGAGGCAACTGAGACTCCAGCTTAAAGAGTAAAAACTAAAACTCTCTCTTAAATATTTAATGAATTACTTGATGATAATCCATCACACTCCCTTGTATGTGAATGACAGAGCTGTAATATTGATGTCTGTTACCGTGCACAGTCGGCATTTTTGCCAGCTTTCCTTCCTTACTTCAAATAGGCTGAACCTTATTAATATAGTAGCTCTTGTTCAGTCTTATTGACCAAAGTGCTCAAAGTGCCCATTCATTCAGCCTTCAAAGTTCATTCAGCACTCTCAATACTAAACTGCTGTACACTGTTATCCTCTCTTACTGCTGCTTCGTCTGCAGAGGCTGTTTTGCTCTCAGTCTGTATTATTTGTTTAACTGTTTCATATGTTTATAATATTGTAGTTTGATCTTTGTAAAATGAGACACTCTGCTGCCATCCATTGTTGTGGCTGGTCAGATACTGCCACCTGTGTCATGTGACTGCACAGGCGGGAACCCTGTGCTAACGAGTTGATACCCAGCTTCATGCAGCTGCTTGTCTCGATAACCAGTGTTTAGGTCAGTGAATCCAGATAACAAAAGATATGTGGAACTGTCTTTGTAGTACTGAGGTCTGGTCTCCTGCAGTTACGTCATGAGAAGCTGCTCTACAAGCTAGAGTTTTTGTTACTTTTATGACTTATCTATTTTATCTTTACTTTGCAGAAAGAGTCGATGTTCATTCCAAGTGCAGAAACCCATCAGCTAGTTAGTTAGCTGACTTAGCGCCTGGGAGCAAAGGCTACGTTTTCAGGGCTTTCAGTGAGGTCAGCAGATATCTGGTGTGAGACCTTCTGTTCCATCTGCTGCTCATTCTTTAAGAATGTGCAGCTTTATCTGTATGCTGGTATCTGTTTACAGGGTTTAAATCATGCTTGACCCTGTAACTTTGTTCAATGCATTCACTTCATTTGCACTTTCTGTGAGCTGAACACTGGTTATGGCTACATGCACACATTTTATTGATTAAGTTTTTTTATTTTTCATAATACTGTCTGCTTACACGTCTCGATGCACTTAAAAGCGAGTATGTCCTGCATTTATCTTCTTCAGCAGTTACAGTAGCAGTCAAAGGTTTGGACACTGTGTCCAGACTCTTTGTCCAAAGGTTGATAGTTGGGAGCAGTTGATAATGACTGTTTAAATATTTCAATGGTTTAAATACACAACTACAAAGTGATAGGAAAAAATTCTGAAGTGGATTAGCACTGCAAATGCAATTCCAAGCTTTACAAAACACCTAAATATTGACAGTCCAGCTGGATGACGAATATATTGTGACACATCCAGTGTTGCATAATCCACAGCGTTAAATCCTATCCAGTTTAAAATCAATTCAGATGAATAGCTCAGCTGATTGATTAGTTGTTTCAGTTCTCCAATCTGTCAATCAGCAAGTAGCCAGAGTGAGACTCAGCGTTGAGTAAATCGGCCTGTCACGATGTCTGCAAATGAGTGACATTAAAACAGTGGTTCCCAGGAGGCAGCGGAAACACAGACACCACTCATCATCATCAACAAACGGCTTCTCTATTGTCTGCAGGCGAGCAGCCGGCTGTTACATCATTAACTGACACGATGGTGTGACTATCAGCTCTGGAGTCACTGCAGCAGAATATGACACCGCTCTGCCCAGCGGTGGCTGGCCACCGAGGTTGCGTGAGGCTGAGCGGGGGCTGAGGCGATGAGAGCCACTGTGGTGGTGGCGGCGGCGACGCAGCCTGCCAAATTTCCCCCAGGTTGGCAGGTCGTTGGGGAGAGACGAGTTCTCTCGCAGGAGAGAGTGGAAACAATGCAACACAGCCTCCATCATTCAGCGCTCAGACACAGGGTCCTCTTTCAGTATTAAGATTGGACTGGAAATCTCCTCACTCTTCTCCTGCTGTGATTGTGTTCTGAGCATCTCATTACACCGTGTGGCAAAAGCAGCCTGTTAGCCTCCGTAATGCGATTATCCAGCCTCTTCACGTCTTGCAGATTTTGCCACACCACCGCAGAAACGTTAATTGACCCCACACTAAAGAGCTCAATGGGGAAGACTGTTGCTAATTGTGGTGGTATTCTGAGATACGGCGGGAGCATTAGGCTGTCTTCCACCACGGGAGGAATTATTCACTGGAGATGGTTCTACCAGCATTCATGTGTGAATGAGAATCTCTCCTCTGTTTCCCTGGTTTTCAGCACACGGACACAAACCTGATATCCACCGCAAACCGTGGGCATCGAAAACAAAAGCACTTTTACCTAAAGTCCTTCTTCAGGTTGCTTCTCATTCACTCATTCACATACATGTAGTAAAATATGTACGCTCGAATCTTGTTTTGAATATAAGTACACTGCCCAAAAAAATTAAAGGAACACTTTGAAAACACATCAGATCTCAATGGGGAAAAAAATCATGATATCAACACTGATATGGACCAGCTAGTGTGTTAGGATTGAAAGGATGGTTGATGGTTTTATGGCCCCCGTGCCCTTGTATGTAGGCTTTGACATAATCGGGGCACGCTCCTAATGAGACGATGGATGCTGTCTTGCGGGATCTCCTCTGCGATCTGGACCACGGCATCATTGTACACATCACTGGACAATCCGAGGAGCAACCTGATGCCGCCAGATGGACCGAAACAGTATCACAGAGGTGTACTATTAGAGTTAGGTCAGGTGAGCGTGGGGGCCAGCCAATGTTATCAATTCCTTCATCCTCTGGGAACTACCTGCATACTCTTGCCACATGAGGCTGAGCGTTGCCGTACCTCAGGATGCACTACACTTGGTTTTAGTGGGTCCAAGGATTTCATCCTGATACCTAATGGCAGTCAAGGTGCCATTTCCTAGCCTGTAGGGGTCTCCATTGATATGCCTCTCCAGACCATCACTGACCCACCACCAAACCGGTAATGCTGAATGATGTTACAGGCAGCAAAACCTTCTCCGATCAAGGACATCTTTACTGAGGTTATAAATCAAGAGTAAAGTAAGACCATTTTAGCAATAGACTTTGATAAAATCAGACTTCCTTGTGACTCCTGCTGGCCAGTAGAAGGAATGCAAGTGGAAGGCACTTTTTTAGACCTGGAAGCTGTGACCATCTTTTTATGAAGAGACAAGGTAACAAACCGAAGAATAACGGTAATAAAAACTGACTGGACCTTAGCTAAAATCCCGCTGAATATTTGGCATGCTGTCCTGCTTCTTAAGGTCATGACAAGGGGAATCAGAGGCCTCTAAAGGATAGCTGTTTGAGTTTGTGTGTGAAAAGAGTCGCCAGCTGTGTATTGATTGGAAGACTCGGCATTCAGACTGACTCCTGGCTCCACACCAATCCCCCCCGCCTCCCTCTCCCTCTCTTGCTGTCTCTCCTCACAGCTGGTTTTCATTCACTGTCATTGAAATCAGACTCTGAGATTTACAACCAGTGTGGTGTGAGCAGGAGGGCAGCGTCTGGTCTGAGGGGGGAAAAACAGAAACACACGCACGTGGTTCCTGGATTTACAGCAAAGCGTCGTGCATCCAAGCTGCACCGCACAACAGGCGGGTGTGATGCAAACAGACAAGAGGGTCAATATGAATGCAAGAATGAAATGACTATGACTGTGGGGGTTCCGTCAGTTCTGTTGTTATATTTCTATAAGGTAGGTATGGTGTCGCTTCTTAACATAGAAATAAATGCCTGACTTTTTTTTCTTGGTTCAATCCAAGGGAACAACTGAGCAGTGTTCATCAGCGCTACAGTGTTTCTGCTGTGGAAAGCAGCTCCAGCTCAGGCTGAGAGTGAAGAAGAGAGGGCATGTTACCAGAATTAACCTCAGCGAGCCCCTTCCTGCCTCCTCCGCCTCCTCATGTTAATGGAGACAAAGTCATTACTGTCACTCCAGAAAGCTGATGCTGTCTTCAGATTCCAACAGCAGCCCTTCGAATATTTCTGTGTACAGGCTGGAGCTTATTATTTCAATAAATAGTCAAATTACATTTTTGAATCAATTATTTTCTCTGTAAAGCAGCAGTAAGCCGTCATGATGTGCATCACTGTGTCAGGGTGAAGATTAATCAATAGATAAAACAATAAAAAGCAAAAAATAAATTCATAATAATAACAGTAATAAATAAATTGCTCTGGTGTCTTAATTGCATGAGCTTCAATGGTTAGTTTATCAACAGAGTGAATATTTAAATGGTCAAATCAGCATCAGAAGGAGCGCGCTCAGTTTTCTGTTCATCAGCTGATAACTTAACGTGCTAATCTTTTCAGAGCTATTAAGACACACATAGAGAGAAGCGAGGTGCACACACACACAGAGGCAGATCAGAGCGGCAGCACATCAAAGGAGGATCGGCCATCAGCGTGATGGAGGAAGCAGCCAGAGGGGAAGAAATGCTGTGACTGAAGTGCAGTGTGATTCACACAATAGCTGGTGTGTGTGTGTGTGTTTGTGTGTGTGTGCGTGCATGTGTGCGTGTGTGTGTGTGTGTGTGTGTGTGTGTGTGTGTGTGTGTGTGTGTGTGGGGTCCTTTTCTGGCTACACATCAAGTAAATCTGATTTGTGCTGAAAGCTGCAGAGGAGAGTGGCAGGAAATAGGATTTACTTCCTGTCTGTCTGAGAGGCGGCAGCTGATGCAGGCCTGCAACTAATGACTTTCTCATTATTGATTCAACTGTCGGTTCATTTGTGCCGGTTTCATCTATTTATTTATTCTAACTTTTATTTACTCAGACAGTCTAATGCAGATTCACATATGCTCTCGAATTATAGCCTAATTTTTTCCCATAAATCTGTCAGTAAATTGTGAGATAAATAAACAAATGTATAACAGTTAAAAACGTGACATGGTGACATCCTCAAATGTTTTCTTTTATTCAGCTAAAAGCCGAATGAGGTTTATTGGCAAATATGACTCAGTTGAGAAGCTAAAACAAGCAAATGTTATTGTTTAAAATGAATAAATACAATTAAACTAAAAGATGGATATCAGCATGTAGAACAGTTCAACAGTTATCATTTCTGCACTGTGTTCTTTAAAAACAATTATATTAGCACATGTCACAAATGTGCCATAATGTATTTGCAAAATTGTAGCCAGCTGAGTTGAATTATTGATGCAAACACACCACAAAACGACAGCATTTATTAGCAACTTTAATCAGTGAGGCAGTTTCATTAAGACTAAGAAATGGTGACAAACCATGATTTTTAATATTTCTTAATTATTCCCTCAATGAGTTAATTCTTATTGATTCCTTCAAAAAATGTACAAAAAGTGGAAGTGAGTTATTAATCCGAGGTGACATCTGCCAAATAAATTATAATGAAATAAATTTATTAGGACAAAAAAGTTTTTTGTTGTTTTGTTCTCACTCATATTGAGAACGACTGAAAGAAATCACAGCCCAAAGGCTTCTGTGAAGCTAGAGCCAAAAAAAAATCTGCAGTATGCACAGTCTGAGACAGAAATTAGTTCCAAATAAATAATCATCAATTAACTGTTTAATCATTTGGAGGTTGCAGCATTTACAATTTAAAGAGCTGCTTCATTAACTGTTTGATCTCATTATAAACTGAATATTTCAGGGTTTCATTAGTTAAACAAACCAAGAAATAAGAAGATGCCACCTCTACGATAAAATCACGATTTTACTGAAGTCAGTGCTTTTTAAAACGAGGAAACAGACTCGTGCTGCTTGAAACACAATCTGGAATAAATGTTTGGATGTGTAGCTTCACAGTTCTGCTCACTGTTGTACATTTTACATTTGGTTTAACATAAAAACACAAGAAAACTGCAAACATTACCTCTGCTGAGCTGCTGCTTCTTTGGCAAAAGGAGTTATTTTCCTATAGAACAAACTGGCTGTTTCCACCTTTTTGACTTAAGTACACGAAATAATCACTGGCCTCCTGTTATGTTTCAGATGTGCTGATTTAAGCTGTATTTGTATGCCAGATGTTCACCTGATATTCATTATTTTCATATAGTTTAATGGTACTTTTATCTGAATATCACAGTATCCCTGACATAGTTTAGATTGGGGGGGGATAAAGCTCTCATACTGTATGTGAAAGCGACAGATGCAGGGAAAGCCCTCTGGGAGTTATCTGCTTATGGCCACACTGTAGCTCAAACTACTGCTTGACGTGTTTGCAGCCTACATCTAATTCATCTTGGCTGCATTTACTCTGGGCTATTTAGATACTGGATAGATGCTCCGTCTGCCCAAGATGCCTGAAGGAGTCAAGTGCAAACTGGATATTAGTCTTTCCTGATCTCTTCTCTTCACGCGAGCGCTGTTTCGAATGAAAGAACTCATCTGCTATCCTCTCTCCTCACATTATTGCCTTGAAATGTGCAGGCGAGACTCAAATCATGTGCACATGTTGGGTCTGGAGAGGTAATACTTTCATTTCAATGTTATGAGGCAAGATGATCTGGTGGAGTAATTAGATTGTGGTCTGTCGCTGTGAACCCTCCTTTTTATAATCCAATTTGTGTTGGAAGTGTACAGCGCTGTGGTTGAGGACCAGTGATGGACCGTTCCCAGTTTCCAGACTATAAGAAGTAGATCTAAACCTAACAGCTCGATCAGCAGCTCCTTCTTTGGGTTTTTGGTCACAACGTGTTACGTATTGGTGCTTCTACATGTGCATAATGCTACTGCATGGCTGCAGCTGTGACCCTGTGTTCATTCATGCAGAGATGTAGAGGCAGGATGCCAGTCCTTGTCAGCTGAAACTTAACACACACACACACAGAAGCTGATGGGAGATTCAGACAGAGTGATGCGTCCAGAGTTCAAGTTTGTCCAGTGGAAACTTGTGCAGTGTTTCTCAAATAAGCTGTATTTGAGCCACTAATTGACTAATTGTGTATGTACATGCACCCAAATAATCAGCTGCTTTACCTGTGACTCTCACTTCCTTCTGATTCCAACTCCAGCATCTTGAAATGCAAATGGCAGCATTAATCTTTGCTGTTGTCTGCAGCCTCAGTGAGGTCATCACAGAAACCAGTTCCACGCCTGCTGCACGCTCTGCTCGGAGTGAACGTCGAGCTCGCAGTGGGTTTCTGGAGCGGATCGAGAAATAATGTTGCCACAGTGGTTGAGTTGGAGCACGTCCAGCTGAGGACAAGGGGTGATACTGAGCACCATAAACGTGGCCAGGTTATGATCTTCTGTCTGTCTCAGATTATTAGTGTACATTTGTGTGAGAGATGCAGTCACACACGTCTGACACACACTGAGCGATCAACAGTTTGTGTTTGCGGTGGATGTGCAGACAACTATGACGTGGAGATTATTGGGCTTTGTATATTTTAATGACTTGTAAGCAGATGTTCATTTGCAGTGGACATCAGCCATAATGATATCTCGGAGAAGTGTAAGTCGCACTGAATCTTAATGTGTGCTTTCTGTGTGTGTTCAGATGTTCAGTGTCTTTCATCTCACACAGTATGTTTGGCTCAAGTCTTTCCTCAGCTTTAAATACAAGGTCAGAAACAGACGGAGCACTCAGAGCTGAATGATCATAATAAATGATGGGTTTTATTGATAAATAAGCACTTTGCAACACATATTTTAGGATCATTTATCCACCAAAATGTTGATTTGGTGAAGCAAAAGTAATGTCATACAGTTTAATGGTCAGCAGTGATTTAATGTGAGTTTAACAGGGGAATGAATGCAGGTCAATGCAATGTCCTGCAATGGAAATGCAATGTGTGGGTCTGTGTGGAGGTTTGATAGAGGTGTTGTAGATGAAGATGTTCTTATGCCTCCCATTGGTCTGGCTAAAGAAGGATGGCATTACTTCTTATTCCCATGCCTTCCCCAACCAATCACACACTGGCTTGATCTGCCACTCTCTATCTAGGCTGACAGGAAGTGCATCTGCACAAGACTCGATGTGGCAGACGGTCACATCCATTCCTACTGCCACACAGTAGATCATTTTCACGAGGAGCTTTTTTATCCAGTGATGTGAGCGTGTGCAGGAAATCCGGCATGAATCAGCAGCTCAGGTTCTCACGTTTTCAGATTTCCTGAGTGATGTTTGGGTGCCGCTGCAGATGGGTTTTGTTTTTCTTTGGCTGATTTCACTGCTTTCCCCCTGATGCTGTGGAACCAAATATTAATGCAAAGGCTGTTTTCTTTATGCTGATTGTGTCTGACGATTTTGAGGCCAGCAGGTCTGCTGTCTGTGCTGCTTCAAAACTGTGAAACGGGGTTGCCTATAACAACATTATACGAGTTAAAATCCATTTTATATACAGATGCACGATCCAGTTTTCGGTCCCCATACAGACAGACACAGCAGGCGCTGTTTTATATATACCAGAGATGGAAAACAACAGGGAAAGCACTGCTGCCAGAACTTTTCATTCATGTCAGCTCACAGCCGCTGACAAGTGGCAAAGTAAACACAGGACAACAGAATTGAGTTCAGTAGATCAATCAAACTGACTTGCTGTCATTGCGACCAGATCTCGGTTTATGAATCAATGTTTGGCGAACATTTATCAGCGGTATCTGAGTCATGCGCAGGTCCTTGGGGAGGATGGTTGGTATGTAAAGCACAAAGAGTTTCAGGTCAGGAATGAATTCAGTTCCAGACTCCAGTCTGTTGTTTTGGCCACAAGAGTTCTTTATGCAGAGTTCAGACTGAACAAGGTCAGTTTATTCTTGGAAGTGTGCAGATCCAAATGATGAAGGCCTAAGGTGAAACAGGGTCTTTAGAGGCCTGCTTTCCCATTTAGCCTGGTTGGTATTTCAGCCTTGCATCTGAAATAATGGAACTATTACATGTACTGTGTGCATAACAAACTAATTATGTCATGCTCTGAATACATAATATCAAACTTGAAAGATGTAAGATGCCTGGATCCATGGTAGTCTTAGTGTATAAGAGTTTTAAGTTAAACAATAGGTGTTCTGATTACCTTTTGAAAAAGCCTGTCAGAATTTGCAGACACTGCATACTGTCCTCTTGGTGCAGCGCGTCAGCGAGCTCACAGTGCAGGTTCTTTTCTTTGGACACTGCTGTTTTGAAGTTACTGTTGATGTTGTCATAAAAAGTTCAGTAATACTGCTGTCAAAATGATATCAGAACCAAACAAATAAATTTGATGTTAACATATTTAGGAATTGCCAGATATATAAATCAGCCCATTACTAAATTTTTAATTGGCTTGATAGTCTTTTCTGCAAAACATCAAAAACTACCTGTTGTCATTTCCTTAATGCATAATATCAGACATGAAAGATGTGAAATTCCTGGATCCAGGGTAGTCTTAGTCTCGATGAATATCGATCTGATCTTCAGCCAGGCAGAAAATTGGCTGACCCCTGGGCAGCAGGTGCATTCTCGGACAAACTATAACTGGCAAAACAAATTTAGAACAGACACCAATATGATATAACCATATCTATCTATCTATCTATCTATCTATCTATCTATCTATCTATCTATCTATCTATCTATCTATCTATCTATCTATCTATCTGGTAT
>VOQJ01047620.1:4848-16581 GCA_015052665.1 Apistogramma diplotaenia | reverse complement strand
AGCAAATACTTCAGTACTTTAACTTGAGTAGACTTTTGACTGAGCAACCTTTCTTGTAGTTGAGTAAGATTTGACCATGAGTATCAGTACTTTTACTCAAGTACTAGGGTTGAGTACTTTGTCCACCACTGATGCTGAGGCACCACATTAAAAGATCATGCATGAAAATAAACCAAAGACTTGAGTGTTAATTGCAAGTATAGTTAGGAACTAGTTAGGAATTTGTCCCGTTGCGCTATAAAAGTAGCAACAACTCATGTCTCAAGTTCCATCAAACTCTTTGGTGATTCTCTGCTGTCGATTTAGCAAACACGTGTTTCTGCATCCCTGCCCATGCTGACCGACAGGCCAAGAAGGAGACAGAAGTAACAAGGTTACTGTTTCTGGAAAATGTCATTTCTCGAGCGCCGCAATCTAGATTCCATTTGCTTTCATTGTTCTGTGGCGGAGGAAGAAATGTCCGGGACGGATACCTTTAAACATTTTAACAAACCCATCCTCACGGTTGCACGAACGCCGATTAAAGACGTAAAAAGCTTAATAAGTTGCACCCAAAGGCCTCGATGTCATTCACCGCGCCTCCATTTTGAGGTAGTCTACATTTTCCCGCCCTGTTCTGGTGCCCCAGTCGCCCTCCTGAAAAAGCAGGTGGGAGTGCGAATGGGACAGAAAGGAGAGGGAGAGAAGGGCGTAGAATGGGTGGAGAGAGTTACTGCGGTGAAACAGCCTATACTTGGGTCTGATTCTTACTCCACCCCCTCCTGCACCACCACCCTACACAAACAGAGCTTTCCTTTCTGCCTTGGACACAAACAACATAGCTGAGAGTTGACTGCTGCTGGAGCCTGAGCAAACACACACACACACACACACACACACACACACACACACAGAGCATCATTGATCAGCACCACGGACAGCTACAGTCAGACTGAGGGAACAGACATTTATTTAAGCTTGTGCAATAAACTCACACCATCTCCTTCAACTAGGGTACCACAAATCCCAAACTGATGCAGCCTTGCTAAAGTACCATAAAGGCAACTGAACTGTCTATAAGCATGAGCCTCTTCTACCCCCCCCCCTTTAAAAGTGTGCACCTCCTTGCCTCACACAGAGGTCTGATGAGCAAATACTCCTGGTTGTCCTCAATTGTGGTAGCCTGCCTCTTCACTTCAAAGAAAGCTACTTTCAGCTGCTCCCTTGTCACAGGAAGTCACCACAGCAGGTTTGACTTGGCAGAGTTTGACATTGGATGACATTCCTGACACAAACCCAAAGGCTTTGTGTCTCCAGCTGGAATAAAAACAGCAACCTTTTACTTGAAAAGTAAACGTGTTAACCACTACACTGTGAAGATCCTGCCGCGTCACGGCAAGAGCTCACCAACACCAGGTGTTTTTTTTAAAGAAACCTGAAAACACATCCTCTTCTGTTTTGTTGCTTTTAAACTGAACTGAATTTTCATTTGATTTTGCTTTTGTTGTTTCAGGTTATTGTTCTTTTATCTCTAGAGCATTTTGGTTAAATTAGTTTAGAATGGACTCGACTCGATTACCTTTAAAAGCCAGCTGAAGGGTTAAGAGGGCTGGGGGAGGATTTTCTGGCAACCAAAAACTTTCTCTCATAACTGTGCAGCTGATGTTTAAAGTATCCATAAGTGATTTATTCACCTCAAACGAACCCATTCATTGCAGCTAATAAAGTAAATGGTTCAGTATCAGTAAGTGGTAGCGTTTTGTTTTTCTGTATCTTTTCCTAGAAGTCACTGTTTTACAGAGTTTGACATTCAGCTTCATTGTGCAGCAAAGTTGATCACAGCCAAGTGTGAAAACCAAGTGTGTCAATATTTTACTGTGGAAAAATTGTCTGCAGCAGAAGTTAAAACTCTGATGCTTAAAACTTCAGATGCTTCCAAAGCAAAATCAGCTGCAGTGTGCATTCAGAGAAAAAGGCAGCGTGTGTGTGAGTCTGCATGATGTGTGTGTTTGGTCCCTCTATTTAATCTCACTTAAAACCAGTCAACACACACACACACACACACACACACACACACACACACACACACAGCTGCAGGGTCTGTTGCTTTCTGTACAACGCAGATATGTTACAGACCAAAATGAAGTAGCGCTCTCTGTCTCACACACACCGGCCTGCATATAAAATACTGTACTCGGTTATCTTTGCTGTGCTTTGCATGCTAGGAGTTCATTTGAGATTAGACCACACTGAGATCTAATCTCTCTTTGATCTCAGGTTTTAGCTGCATCAGAAAACACACACATTCACACACGCATTCAAAGGCATCCAGTCAGCCCGAGCCACACAAACAAACATTGGCTCACTTGCAACATTTGTATCAGTAATTCATTAAAGGGCTATCCATGCAAAGTCTTTAAAGAGTATTATGATGAATGAGAATGGACTTGAAGAGATGTGGAAAGAAATGTAAGAAGAACAAACAAACAAGTTTTTTCTCTTTCTTTCTTGGCATAAACACACAAAATCCATCTAATTCCAAAGGAAGGCGATATCGCACATACATAGAGGGTAATATTGTCCCATGATAACATGTGGCCTTTACTAAGAGAAAAGGACAGAGAGAAATGGATGATGAAGAGAGGAGGATACAAGTGACCAGTGTTTGAGTTAACACATTAAGATATGTAATGTGTAAGTGTCACATGGTGCAAGACTCTACAGCTGTGTGTGTGTGCGTGCATGTACAGAGATGTGTGCTAGGTGCAGAATTATGCTTGAATGAAAACAGTATATATGAATGCTTGTGTGTATGCAGCTGCACAAAATGCTCCTTTATGACTTCCAGGCATTATTTCTAGCATTGTCATGCCTGTGCAGCAACTGTCGAGCTCATTAGCATTTTCAGTGAAACAGGCTAATCTAAGAAACAGTTCTGCCTGTGTATAAATGCAGTTACTTCAACATCATTAGCTGCACTGTGATATTTTCTTTACAATTCAGCATATCTGCCGTGTAAAGGAAAGCAGCCCTGTACCTGAATATGTATTTTTAGAAATAAAAGTGCACATAGATGAAAAGGCAAGGTCACTGAAAAGTTGAATATGAAAATGAATCATACATGCAATACTCCTGAGGCTCTGCCAGAAAGAGTCTGGTAGGAAAAGAGCACAGGGGTAAAAGTAAGAAAAGGGGAAAAATAAAAAATGTAAAGATTTAAAGATAATAAATTGGAAATAAAACCAAGAAAGGCATTAAAATGCAAAAATGTGCAATGGTAACTCAGCTTTTAGAGAGAGATGAATTTTTTTCAAAATTTGAAGTTTATCATTAGGTCCACAAGTATGTGGACAGTGACACAGTAGATTTCAAATCAAACAATCAGCATTTTATTTATTAGGTGTTGACGTGCAGACTTTCAGCTTTATTCCAGGAGTCTGACAATCATTTTGGATCGGGGAGTTACCCTTATTTTTATACATAGAACTCATTTTTCAGAGGCACAGAGGAAATTAGACAAATAAGTTATCAACAAAAATACGGGCCTGAAATCTAGAACCCAAATGCTGTATTTCCTTTCTTGAGATGCTCCATCAGGCCTTCACTGCAGCCACCTTCAGCTGCTTGCTTGTGAGTTTTGCAGCATTTGGCTAAATCTGAGCAGTAAGTTCAGATCTGTACACTTCACAATTCATCCTGCTGCTTCTAACGGTGGTCACATCATCAATAAACACCGGCAATCACCCAAAACAAACTCAAAATATATTCCTTCACTTAAAGAAAACTCTAAAGTCTTGATACATCAACTGCAGAAGTATTAATGATTTTGATGACAGTGCTAAAGTGCATCGGTCCAAAGTCTCCCATACTGTTTGTACTGTTGACTGCAAAGGTCATAGCATGTGAATCACATCATTTGTACCCTCTTCCACCCATTCACTGCCCCTCGGGCTCTATGGATGATATTATTGTTCTCCTAGAACAAACTTCCAGGATCTTACAATAGAACAGAATGCCTTTATTGTCATTATCCAGCTGTACAAAGACATTGGAGATTGGAGTACAATGAGATCTTCCATAATAATAGGTTTTATCAAGAACAAGGCAGCAAGCAGGCTACAAAAATCTCCAACAATATAACAGAACCACTGAGAAAAATCCCAGTGGTTCCTCCGTTACTTACGTCCCTTCACTGACTCCCAGTTTGATCATGATCCAGGTTAAAATGTGCACCCTCACATACAGAGGATGTCATGGTCATGTGGAAGATCTTCTTCACCATCACTCTTCATCTTTCTCAAATGAGCAAAAAAATTCTTATCTGTACAACACATCTACTAAGGGTGATCAAGCATTTCAGGCAGTGGCTCCTGACCTGTGGATTGCTCCACATGCCCACATCACTAAGATTGCTCATCCTTTGGATTCTATTACGAAAGCGCATTAGGGTGATATGGAAGCAGGCCTGGTGCAGCCATGTTTTGAGCTATTTAAAACCTTTACGTTTGCACTTGTTTATATATTCTGTGTGACTGCAGTACATTACTTGTATACAAAGCTTTATGTTATCTTTACCTTTTCAATTTTTGTGTAGCTTTATTTAAGGGTGGATGTAGCTCAGGTTGGTGGTTGGTAGGTTGGTGGTTTGGCTTCTCTAGGCTGCATGCCAGAGTGCCCTTGAGCAAGATACCGATCCCTGAGCTGCTCCTGATGCGTTCATTGCAGTGTGATTGTGTATATTAATGTTAGACAGTGCATGTATCAGTGTGAGAGTGAGATGTGCTTTGAGTGCTCAAGTAGAGTAGAAATGTGATACATAAGAACCACTCCATTTCCCTTTCATCACTTTGTGACTCTTCTCTATGAAAAGTACTGGACTGTATAACTAAATATACTGTATAGCATCATCCTGTATCTATGTGGGGGATAGGCGGCCCCTCCCCCCAGGTTAATTTCGATTCCAGGTGCTCAGATGAAATGCCTCTGCATACTCTCTGAAATACCTGGAAACAATCAAATCAGCAAAATGCTGAAAAAGTAATCTGACTGTATGTGTAACATAAATAAATTCAGTCTTAGTGTTTCTTCATATAGAGCATGTGAAGATGGACAGCTACATAAAGTCCAACTCTGCAAAGTGAACAGAACTGTAGACAGAACTTTTATCAGACTTACAGATTTTCATATCATAGCCTCTCAGATAAATAAGAAATGACTGAATCGTAAGACCAAATACAGAAATGACTGAGAAGTGTGAGCAAAGTGCTGAAATATTTCAACCAAATGATATATTGAATGTAGGCTGCAGTATGAAGTGAGGAGCGCAGTGTCTGTACAGCAGAATAAACAAGATTACAAGGTGGAGAAATGCTTGTAGGACAGATTAGAACCTTCTTAAGCCTTCAAGCTTAATGAAATAAATACCTCAAATTGTTAGTAACTGAAGAACACCCTGATAATTACCCCCCCCCCCAAATAATCACGCAGCCTCCTAATCCCCAAATAGTTTTTTCCCCCCCACAGGAACATTTTTATTACACATGCTAAAGTTGTCATTTTGGTTTGACCTTATGATGGCACTGCTGCCTCAGTGTTACAGTGACTAAAATCAGACACAGTGACACAGAGGTTTGTCCATCTGGCCTGTTGTAACAGTGACATGAAGGTGCTGCAGGGCGTCAGGTTTAATTCAGAGCAGCATTTTCTTTGATAACATTTCTGCAGTTGAAGATTCACCTGAACCTGCTGCTGATGAACAGTTATTTTTGCAGCCTGTCCTCAGAGCGAAAACGTAGGCATTGGTCGTTTCCACAAGCACCGATTACGGCCAATATTTATGTTTTGGAAGGGAAAAAAGCGACATCTAGAGGTCGTGGACAAAAGTGCGTTTAAATAACGTGTTCGGTTTAGTCCGGCAGACCCCAGAAAAGACATAAATATCGATGTCGTCACGTTCCTCACACGACCCTAACCATAACATTTGTTATTTATGCACGGAAGTCATTATATTGCCATTTGATACTTTGACATGACAGGCTGGGAGTGAACCATCAACCTTCACATTGATAAATTACTATTCTATCCTTCGAGCCACGGCAAAATTACCCATGACACGTGTCCATACGACACGCGAAGCCGGAGGTGGGCACGGTCATTTGGAAACGTAAATATAGGTCGTATTTCGGGGACCTGCAGAAATGACGGATGCTTAAGTTTTGGTTGGAGGACATGTTGTATTTTTGATATTCATGAATCAGGTCAATTAAAAGCACAAAGGCCAAAAACACTAATTTAAGAGCCCCAGTAAGGAAATCACATACATACTGTTTATACCACGTCTGCCTTGTCTGTGCTCCCAAAAGTGTCTTTTTTTTGGTTTACATTACCAAAATCTCAAATCATACTCCTTCATAGCAAACAGTGTCGTTGAGCTTCTGTGTAATAACCCAAGCAAGCAGCTATAATCAGTGATCGCCATGTTGACTGTGAAAACTTGGAGCACGCTTTGTGCAAGCTAAGAAAGGAAAAGAATGGAATGAGTCT
The DNA here is from genome assembly GCA_015052665.1 of Apistogramma diplotaenia. Taxonomy (NCBI): domain Eukaryota; kingdom Metazoa; phylum Chordata; class Actinopteri; order Cichliformes; family Cichlidae; genus Apistogramma; species Apistogramma diplotaenia. The sequence continues at coordinate 10,059 of VOQJ01047620.1, read as the reverse complement.
GCGCTGAGAAAAAAATTATGAATTCAAATCTGTGTTATTTCTAAATTTGCTCTGTAAAAGGCTACAAAAGACCCTATTTTAAATCCCAGGAGAGAGCTGAAGTATGTAATGCTTGTCTCTTCACATTAAGATTACTTGTTTAGTTTCTCTCTATTTTGACCTCATTTTCTTCACATTGTACCTGCTGCTTTGTGTAGCTGATCCTGCAGCCTGTTGACTGTGAATTGTGATAATCAGTCATTAAACTGTATCTTCCTTTCAAAGAGTGGCCCAGATGGATGGTTGCCAACATGTTTGTGCTCTCTCAGCTGGCAGAAGGCTGTCCATCAATCTCTCCTCTACTTTCCTATTTATATAATGTTGCGAGTGAAAAATCTTCTTGTCAGCAAATATCAAGCCTGCTGAAGCATTCTCAGCCAAGGTCTGAACCTGAGCACCTTGAGTGCTGATGATGCATATACTAGCTGACACCTGACCTCTCAGTGGCAGTCAGGTGTCAGCTTCTGTAGATGAGGATTTAACTTCAGCTCAGTCAGGACCGATATAATCAAAAGAAGATTGTTATGTCCAGCTGCAATAATTTATATTTGGCGGTATGGTTCTTTTCTGAGTTCTGAGAGCAGCAGCAAGACCTAGCACACAACCGAGCCGGCATCAGTAGCAACAGATATGACAATGTTTAACAAACATCCACTGTGAAAGGAAGAACTGGGGTGGAGGTGGGTTGCAAAGTGTCTTGGAGATACTGTATGTAAGAGATGAGGTTTCAGCCGAGCCACCAGCTGACGTGGGAATGCACTGAGATCAGCTGATCTGATGGATTGCAGCTGTAAGAATCACAAAGTGTCGCACTGCCATTTTTCCTAAAGTATTTATTATAGATGTGCTGATCTGAATAAAAGATTTTAAAAAATTATTTTGAAGTATGTGACCACCTACTACCAGCCTTATCTCTGCTGTCTCCGATCACAATTTGTCTCCTTTTTGTTGCAGCAGGTGCTACATCAGAGCAATGCAGCACAGTGGGAGAGACCGACACAAGGAAATGGTAGTTCCCATCCATATGGTGTCCAGTTATACACACACACATACACACACACAAACAGCGAGAGAGAAACAAAATCTAACAGACTATCTTTGGCCAACTGTAGCTATCGCCCACATAAATGTCCGCTTGGCTCTGCTCTGATCGCATAATTGCTCTGTGCACACCTCTCCCACTCGCACACACGCACACAAGTAGAGCACACATCCAGAGAGCACACACTGAAGCACACTCGGGGAGTTCATACACACATACTCTTAAAACCTGGATATATACAGCACGCACACACACACACAAAGTTAGCATTTGGTATGGCAAGAAGTGGACTCTCCACGCACGCATGCCTGCAAGCGTGCACGCTCGCATACATGGCAAATACCAAACAAAAACTCCCACCAACTCACCTACCCACACACAGTCAGCAGGCTGCAGAGCGAGTGTGTCAAAGGCAGACGTGGAGAGAAAAAGAGAATGTAACTGACTACTTTTACTCTCTTACTGCCATCTTCACCTACTTTCATCTTCAAAAAGAAACAAATGTTAAGAAATTGTGATATTTCTTTAGTTGCTCTTTTTAATTACAAAGAAATTGTACCCCGGGTGAAAACACTTTACGTGGATCTCAGGCTGGCCTGGAAAGCATTTTGGCAAGCGTGTTTTCAGCTTAACGCTCAGTGACTGGCTGCCAGCTGCAGGGTCTGTTCTGTACATGACCCTGACCTTTGAGCACCGTTAGGATGGGTGGGAGGGGGGAGTTCCTGACATGAAGGAACCTTATTACACATGCGCTTTTATCATCTCCTGCATTTTTCTATCCTCATTTCCTTTCAGCGCCATCATTTTAAACTATGCAACTGAGGTAAAAATAATAGGAAAAAATACCTTCAAAAAGTCACGAGTGGATATGTATCTGGTATTATTTTATAGTGAATGTTGAGCATACAGTGTGAAATTATAGTAATATAATAACAATAGCACCTTCTTCACCATGCAATTCTGTCTTCCACCAGGTTTAAAATGATTGCCACTCCCATCAAGCATATCAAGAAGCTACAAACCACAGTTGTGTTATTCCTGCAGTGGCTGGCTGACGTGCTCTAATGTAATTCTCAGATGCTGAGTGTGTGTAATTACAAAGAATCTCCAAAGTATTGTTATGGTTACCCTCAAATTCCCCTGACTAAACCACCAGGACCAACACTCTCATAAGCAAGCAAAACAGTGTGACAGGATTACATTAAAGGGGAATCAATTCTAACTGGATTGTAATAATTAGATGACCTGAGTTTGCTAAAAATCGCTGGGTAATTTTCCGTGTTTTTATCACTTTCAGGACCTGGCAGGAGTGTGTGACAATGAAATTACAGATGCTGTAGGTAATATTTATAATTAAAGATTCCCTAAGTGTGACGTTACAGATGAAATGTTCAAGCAGAGCATGAAAGGAGTCGAAATGCTATGCAGCTCACATGTCACACATACAGTACTGTGCAAAAGTCTTGAGCCACCCCTGATTTCTTTATATTTTGTCAGGAAAATGGGCGACATAAATGGAAATACAGTACATAATCCAAAGACAGAGTTTGTACAAAGATCAGCACAGCCTGAACTCTCTTTCTTGTCATTTCTTCAGGAACAGTTCTCCAGGCTTCCTCAAGGACGTTTAAAGCTCTTCTTTGGATGTTGGCTGCCCTCTGTTATGTTTAAGATGATCCCACACTGCTTCAGTAACACAGAAGTCCGGGCTCTGGGAGGTCAAGCCATGACTGATTGTGTTCCACTGTAGGTTCTCCCATCCACATATGCTTCCACTGCATTGGCAGCATGTTTGAGTTCATTATCATACTGAAAAATGATGCTGTTGCCAGTCATATGCTTTCCACATGGTACTGCATGCTAACTCAAAATCTGGCAGCACTTTTCTGTGTTCATAATTCCATCAATTTTGACAAGATCCTCCACCATGTTTTAGAGATGCACTCACTGCTGTACCACTCTCCTAACCTCCTTCGTACATGTTGATGACAATTTGAACCAAAAAATTCACATTTTAATCCATCACTCCATAAGACCTGTTGTTATTGATTTTCAGTCCATTTGTAGTTCAGTGTAAATTGGCATACCTCAGCCTTTTCTCCCGGTTTCCCTTCCTAAAGAATGGCTCCTTGACAGTGTTCCGCTGAGACCATTTCTGATCAGGCTTTAGCACACACTAAATGGATTAACTGAAGGTCCAGATGCATCTGTCTTTGCTGATTTCTTTCTCATTTTTAAAGACATCACTATCAGATGCTGTTTCATCTGCTGTAGATAGTTTCCAAACCTGCCACTTCTTGTTTTGTCCTCTAATTGCCCAGCTTCCTCAACATTTTAAGAAAACACTGCACAGTATACCGAGATACGGCAGGCTTTCAGCTAACAGCTCTTTGGGAATCACCATGTTGGTGCATAAATACAGTTTTATGTCTGTCACACTGTGTTATGGTTGGCATTTTTCATAGATTCAATTAAAGAAATGGGAACAAAGGATGTGTTGTTGTAAAAGCCTGCTAGTAACAAAGCGCTTAAAAACAGAATTTAAAATGTGTTTTTTGCAAAGTTGTCTGACACGACACTGGTTCATGCTTCGAGTTAGGTGCCTTTTTTATGCTTGAATGATTCATTGTCAGTGTTAAGTGGTTCAACAACCCAAAATTCATTCCTCTGAAAATGGCCAGGTACAGGGATGAGTGAGAATGCTGCCGACGTCGAAAGAAAAACTTTGACAGGCCTTCAGAAAGCCTGGAGAACTATTTCTCATAACCAAAAGCCTGGCTCCTTTGAAGCAAAACAGAGAAAATTTGAGGGATGACTCAAAACCTTTGCACAGAACTGTACCATACAGTATCATACAAAACTATTGATGCCATTCATCAATAACCCAATCAAACTCCTTCTGTCAAGGTGATCGGCGAGACACAACAAATCGATTATGAATAAAAGACTATCAGCACATCTGTCATCACCGAGCCTGCCGATACACAAATGAGCACAGCGGCAACAACAATGACAGCGGCGATCATTACACCCCCTCAGCAGAAAAGGAGAGAGATGGAAATGGAGAAACAGCCATTCTGAGCTCTGAGATAGAGTTTGGAGAGGAGTGTTATCTGAGAAAGGCAGAGGTGGTGATTGTGGAAGAGAAAAAAAAAAACACCTTGAGCAAAGTAGGAGCGAGTATCCATTGCATCAACTTATGAGATGCCAATGTATGAGAAAGGACGAGAGCAAAGAAGACTGCTGGGGAACACTGAGAGACACCCTGTGTTTGACAGCAAAGAGGAGACTAAGAGTGAGGTGGAGTATAATGAGAAAAGACAAGAGGTAGCATTATCGCAAGAAGACTGAAGAGCGCTGGCAGTGAGAGAGGATGGCAGTGAAACAAAGAAGGAAAAACAAAGGGAATATCAGTAAGCAACAATAAGCTCCAAAAATAAAAAGCCCGAGAACGTTCAAGAGAGAGAGGCTCGTTTTCAACAAAGGAGAGTGCACCACAAGACAGCAAATACTAACGCTCTTCATCCTACCTGAGTTCCTCTTGGAGATGTACTTGACGTCGTCACAGGCTCCTGAGGCGAGGAGGAGGAGGAGGAAGAGGAGAGATAAAGTCTTCATCTCTCTATTCTCCACTGGCACCTTTGGGAAACAGGACAGAGTGCAAAGAGTAAGAGGCAGCACAGGATATCACATTCTCATTTAAACCCGCCAATAACTGCAGTGTGACTGTACATTTCAGTGTGTTGAAATTACTTTTAGGTCTTTTGTGTTCTTAAACATTTGCTTACAGTTTCGTTTAATATTCTTCTCGTGCTGCACATTTTTCTAGTCTCTCACGTGATTCCTACCCACTTCCTCATTTCACAGTACACCTGACTCCTCCTCTCCGTCTTAGTCCCTCCCACTAAAGACACAAAGGTGGCGAGGAGGACACACGAGGAAAGAGGAGAATGCATTTAACAAAATGCAATGTCCTCAACCTCATTTAAAACTGATGCCAGTTAAATAAGACATTACCAGGCATGTTAAACTCGCGGCCCGCTTCCGACCACGCCCCCTACTTCCGGTCGAGAATTTGCGTTAAAAATATGGTACAAATAGGCCCTTTGAGTTACTTTTTTGACATTCCG
>VOQJ01047618.1:10596-29948 GCA_015052665.1 Apistogramma diplotaenia | reverse complement strand
TAGAATAGCCTTTATTGTCATTATACAGCTGTACAATGAAATTGTGTTCAACGGCTCGTTAAATCAAATATCTAATCAGCCAATCACACGGCAGTTATGTCAACATGGCCAAGGAGCGCTGCTGGAGTTTAAACCAAGCATCAGAATAGGGAAGAAGGGTGATTTAAGCGACTTTGAACATGGCATGGCTGTTGCTACCAGGCGTACTGGTCTGAGTATTTCACAAAGTGCTGATCTACTGGAGTTTTCCCACATAACCACCTCTAGGGTTTACAGAGCATGGCCCAGAAAAGAAAAACATATCCAGTGAGGCTTTGTTGATGCCAGAGGTCAGAGGAGAATTGTCAGATTGCTTTGCATAGATGTATACTAGTTAAACCCATTAAGCTAACTGAACCATGGCTCCACATTTATTAATATTGCCCATGTTTTTGGATCACTAAATAAAACTGACTAGTAAATTAGTAAATAAAAAAAAGGTTATAAGACTGTGACGCTGCATGAAAGTGTCCTGGTGCTCCCAAAGTTAATTTAGTCAAGGTTTCACTTTCAAGCAGGAAGAAATGACACCAAGAAGAGAAAACAGCACAAGGTATCATAGAATTATCTTTATGTAAAGTCCACGTCTGGCCTCAAACACTCAAAGCCTTGAGGGTTCACTTTAATTAATTTCATCCAGTGAAATACTCCAGCTTCACGAGGCAGACCTGAGGACACAAAGACCTTGTTGCAAATTGTTGTGAGAACATATCTCACCCACACGAGCTTAATGTTCTTAGTGTTTTGTTTTAGATTCAAGGTTAAAGCTAATGGAATGTGAGGCTCCTCACAATCGAGATTAATGGAGAAGTAATCAGCAATTAAAGCCTGTGTTTTTGTTCCTGTTTTTTTCTGTTTGTGTTCACTTGTTCAACCTGTGCCTTCCACTTTGTCCTTCAGTGAATGCAGCCCAGTGCTGCCATCTCATTCATAATTGAGGAACCAGAAAGTTGCTGTATGAACAAAGTTTTCTACAAACACTGAACACACCACACATGAGCCCACATCAAGGTCCCAAACTTCAGATTTCACAAGGAATGTCGGAGAAAAAAAAGTTTAGTCCAGTAAACCTTTTTTTATTGGTGTCAGGAATCCTTGAAGAAACATCAAACACTGGCAGGTTTGAAAAACCACAAAATGTTGGCTGGGCTTGAAAGAAGGATGTCTAGAAATCTTCTCCTGCTTTTGTCTTTCTTGCAGGGTGGAGAGAAGCGTCTGAAATGTAAGTGAGAGCCTAAGACTGCATGTATAAAGACAGAGTAAGGCGGTATCCCAGCGGCTATTAATCCTAATTAGCAGAGAACATGACAGTAGCATATGGGTGTCCTCGAGTCAGGGAGCCTGCTATCCCAGTCCTCGACCTGTTACTCATACCGAATGAGTGAGATAAAAATTCAAACTTAGACTCCTGTTTTCTTCCCTCAATTCACTGAGAAAGATGGATGGGTGGTAAGCAGAGGCCGGACAATGTGAAAGCATTCCTGCTGAACCCTGCAGTAACCTCAAACTGGTGCTGTGTGGAGCCTAAAGAATGCAAAATGACAAGAAAAGCCATTAAAGATTAATTTCAAAAGTTCTGTGATGTGTTTTCTTCTGCCTGGGTGCTCGAAACGTCTGGGAGGATGAAAAAAATGGAAACTGCTTGACCTACAGAAAAAAAGGCACATCACTAGTATTAGTAATGCTTTTAGGCTTGATTGGTCAAAGCTTGCGACGGGCCAGCTGAGCCTTCTCATTGGCATTTTTATTCAATTATTTCATTGTGCAGCTTCATAATTAAATAAGATCGTATATTTTCATTGGAAGTCTGATTTGGCCCCTAGGTCAAGATTTCAGCTTTGAATGGAAAACCTGTGTATTCCTTTTAAAATGATGGATGTAAAATAAAACACTGCAAATGATTAGGAATGCAACATTTTTATTATGAATAAAGATTCCATGGTTTATCTGGACATCCATTTCCACGTTCGTTTAGTGTTGTTTTTGTGTTGAATGTGCCTCGCCCTGTGGCAGCTGATCGGCCATCTACTGCAGATGAACCGTGTCTGAAAGGAAACGACTCGACACGGGACCTGTGAATGCACGAGTGTTACTTAGTTAGAACAAATATTGACTTTCAAGCTTGACAGAATTGTGGAAACTCTTTTTTTGCATACTATACTTTTTTTTATACTGTATTTCCACAGATATTCGCACGTTTTAGTGAACATCCATGCATCCATGCATCTTCTTCCACTTATCCAGTTCTGGGTCACAGCTGAGTTGGAGCCTATCCCAGCCACAAAAGGCCAAGCTGGAGGGTCGTGTGTACGCTGATGAGGTCATCGCTCTGTTGCAGGACAGCGAGCGTCCGCTCAGCTAGTAAGAAGAGCCTCAGTGGCTTGGAAGTATTTACATTCTGAATTTGTGGTTGAAAGGGACAAAAACAACATCAAAGTGAGGTGCAGATACGAGCTGTGAAGAGCTGCTAACTGAGCAGGTGAGAATGTTTAAAAATCTTTTCATCTAGACATATTAGCGATATTCCTTAAAAGCAATCCCATCTATAAAACACTGATAAACATCATGTGCACCTCCCTCTTTAACACACTTTCTTTCCCTAATATCCTCAGACTCTTATTACTGTACATCAAAAGCCTGTGAACCTGTGCACATGAAAGTCTGTTTTCTGCAGCGTTCCCTTTACTCTCAGGACATGAAGAAGAGGAGCGCACGTGACAGCCGTCCTGAGACGTCCGAGGCGCACCACATGCAGTACTAAGTGTTTTCTTTCAATGAAACTGCATTAAAATGCATTTGCCTCTGTAGATGCATGTATATAGATGCCCCTTTCACTCTGAGCAGAAACGATAACGTCTGCGCTCCTGCAGCACAAACAAAACCTCCTTAATCAGCCTGAAGTTTGGGGTAAAAAGACATGAAGTTATCGGCTTTGATGTTCAGCTCCTTGAATATTGTTGTCAATTTTCATAGCCAGGTATGGACGCCATCTTTGTTTGCCGGCAGGCACGTGCTGCAATTTTAACAGATACAGTAAACAACATCTGGCTTTGTGGGAAATTCTCCCAGCATTTACGCATGTGTGAAATATTGCGCATATCTACTGTCATATTACAAATTGATGCAGACAGTGTGTATGAACAGCTTTGCGACTCTCGTGGTGTGTGTTTGAGTACAAATGACTCAATCAATGAGTATCATATTGTTAAAATGTCATAATAGCACCAGCTGCTGGTAGAAAATAGCCTGTAAATTAATCAGCCTAATAACTTTGAGGCAGCTGATTAATAGAAGGGAGAAAGGAGACTAAAGCAGCTCCTCGCTGGCTTCACTTTGCTGAGAAGAGTTTCTCTAACAGCTCTCGTGTCTTGTGGGGATCGGATGGTACAACAGAAGGTGCAGTAATAAATCATGTGTTTCATTGCAAAGCATCATAATAGCTCACGGGTTATTCAATATTGAAATGCTGAGGCCTGAATGAGAATGTAGAGGAGAGACTTTGTTTCTCTTTGAAATCAATGTTTGATATTCAGGTGGATTTTTCACTGTTATCACGGTGCTTTTGTCAACAACAAAAAAGGCCTCATATAAAGTCTCACATATAGAAATGCAATAAAAATCTGCTTCTTGAAGAAAACTTGCCTTAAGCCATTAAATAATAAGGATAACAATCAAGGACAGAGAGGCATTAGCATGGCTAAGAAGCATCCTCCACATCAAATGATTATTTTTTTCTCTCCAACTTAGATAACTAGGCTAAGTAGGACACTGTGGAACTGAGAAATAGATCATTATCTGGCTGGAAAAAACGTGTTGTGGAATGATTCTGGCAATTCAGACATACAAAAGCCTCTGTTATGTTTGGTCTTCTGAGCAGCGACAATGTGATGTTCGTCTTCTGCTGTGCACCATGTTTCAGAAGCCTGGAGAAGTGTTGTGGGCTGGCTCGCTGGTCCTGCTAACGGTGAACCCTGCGCTCGTGCTCAACACACAAATATATGCATTTGTTGATGTTGTTGTTGCACGGATGATGAGTATTCTGCTGAAAAGCACACAGAGATTTTGAAAAGACGTGTTGATACATCTGTCTTTTTTTGAAACGGTTACAAGCCCGTCTGCCAAGCCTGTCTGACAGATCATGCATTTGGTGAGAGATATTAACATATTGAACACGGCGATATCAAGCCAAGGGATTACAGCAACACAATCCTGGACGGATCTGATAGAGGTATTAAAAATGAAATAAGAAAATCGCAGCCCTGCATCAATCTGTTCTGTTTGGCTCCCCTAACTGCAGGTGATTTAGGAGCTTTAACAATAACAGTGATCCTGCCAGAAGATAAGGCTTCTTTCACACACAGGCACACAGAGACACACCTTTGAACCTTCAGACTGAGCTTCGTCGTCAGTGATGGTTAGTGCTGTATACAGGCTCTGTAACCAGTAACAGGAGAACATAAACATCCTGTGATCACTGAATCAGTCAAATAAACTGATTTGTTAAAACATGCTCAGCACATGAAACCTGTTGCCGAGTGATGGTGATGAAACGTTGTGTTTTAAAGTAGGAGCTGGAATCGTGGAGTAACTCATGACACGATATACAGTTTAATCAATTTAATCCATCCATTTTCTTCCTATTATCCAATCTGGGGGTTCGGGGGGTGGGGGTGGGGGGGCTACCCTAGTCATGGGGGGAGAGGCAGGGTACAGGTCATCAGTCTGATGCAGGTACCTGTCATAGATACAAACTCCACACAGAAAGGCCCCAGTCAGATGAAGGATTTGAACCAAGGACCTTTTTAAGGTGAGGTCCATTGAATATGTGTAAAATGTAGTAATTTATATCCTTATTTGTGTTTTTCTTGTCATGCCCTGTGCCTGTGGTTTCATGTATTTCCTGTTTTACTTTGAAAGTGTCTTAGTCCCTGTGTGCTGTATTCAGTTTTGCTTCCCCTGTCTCGTTTGTGTCATTGCCATCACCTGTGTGTCTCACCTGTTCCTGATCCCCTCGTTACCTCTGTTCTGTATTTAAGTCCTTGTCTCAGTCAGTCCAGTGTCGTCGTCTCCCCGTGTTCCTGCCTCCGTTCGCCGTCCTGCTTTCCCTCTGTTCCTCGCGCCGTGCCTTTGGTTTTTGTATTCCAGTTTTTTGTTACAATAACTCGCCTCCGCCTGCCTCCGCTTCCCTGCCTGCCTCCAGCCGTTCCCTGACATTTCTACTATCCACACTGTTTGTTTCTGATGACCACCGTGATGTTTGTGTGATAAATAAAAAATCTATATATTTAGTACCAGTAACATATCAAAAGAGGAGCTGCTAACATTTGTCCCACTGCACATACTGAGGTCAGCAGTGTACCTGCTCCTTATAAAAAAAACGTGATTAGATTGATTCAGAAAACAAAAACCAAGTTATGAATTTCAACTGAAAAAACCTGTTCAGTTTCTTTTATAGAAAAAATCTGAAAGTCATGTTTGTGTCGTGTGGATATTGCACATTTACTTAACATTTTTATGGACTTTATGAATTATTTATGACCAGTATTTATATTACATGTACACGAGAGCCCTGTGATGGGCTGATGACCCATCCAGGGTGTTTCCTGCTTCTTGCTGCATGACATCAGGGACAGGCAGCCCCCAGGTGACCCTAACGTTGGATAAGCAGTGAAGAAAATGTCGTGATCTATACAAAGACCCACAAACAAGCTTTCATGGCGGCTGTTGTTTGACCTCCAATTTCTTCCCTTCAGACTCTGAAGAGTCATTTTTGACTGGTAAAAACTCCCTGAGTATCAAAACCATTCGTGTGTTATTAAGCTGAACATACTGGTCCTCGCAGGAAATTACAATTTTTTTTAGTGACTCCTGATAACACTCTTATTTCAGTATCTTCATACAGGCTATATCACCATTCGCGGGCTGCTCAGTGAAAACGGCTGATGTGGAGCGTGTCATTTTTTAGATGATAAACTTGTTTAATTCCACTGTACTTGACAGAGCGCTGAGAATATGCATGAGTGAGTATGCATTATTAAAACAGCCTGTTCAGGCAGCCCTAATGTAATAAGGAGAGGGGTCTTCCATGTTAATCTTACCGGCATTCCCTACTGCTGACTGTGCTTGTATCAAAAGTTGAAGCGATTTTCCAAGATCTTATTTCATAATTATCTACAGCATTTGCATATTTTACTGAAGATTTCAGAAGAAGAGGAAATCTGACACCCACTTCTTTTAATTTCCTTTGCAGAGATATCGGAGAACGAGACTACAGCGACAAATGTCAGCGGGCTTTTATATGTTAGCAGGAAAAAGACACAACATAAGGCAAATTATCCTTGTGTGTAAAAGATATTAGCTCAAATTAATGTCTATTAGAAGTAATGTTGCAATGCTTTCAGCTCCTGCACTGATTTATATCATGTTTGATTTTAGCAGAAACAGATTCATTTGTCTGCTCCTTGTAAAGCTTTTGCAAATTGTAGCTATTATTAATAGCAAATATTTATCTTCTAAAACTATCGGGAGTGAATTTTGCGATACTTTGTCATCCCAAGTGCGTTTATCAATCTCTCAACACCCCTGAAAATAGAAACACCGCGGGCAGACTCGGGCTTTGAAAATGTCCCCAATAAACGTTTATCTGATTTGCTGTTGTCACCCCTCGTTAGCCGTCATTTCATTCACCTACGAGCTGAGTGTCAGCAAATCTTCATCAGCTGCAGTCGCAGCACCGGCCCTCGTGTGGCTGCAAGTCCAAAGAGCTAAGGGAAGCACATGTCAATAACAGTGAGCCAATTAAAATCACTCTTCATTAAAGCTGTGATCTCTATTGATTGGCCTCTTCATTTCTCATCTATCAAGCCAGCAGACTGCCTCGAAGGCTTCGAGGGATCGACTGTCTGACTGAATCAGTTCTGAAGCTGCAAATGTACCAACTACAGGAAGGTTTTCAGAAACTCCAGCCTGTGCTTGATTGGAAAGTGAAATAATTGATTTGGTAATTTGGAAAGTGAAATAACACCAGCAAAAAAATGTCTTCTATACTGTATATCAAGATAAATATTACATAATAAACAATAATAATTACAGAATTTAATATGGCTCAAGGTTATAAAACTGAAGCCTGTCCCAGCTGCTGGAGGCACAGGGAGTAAAACCACCACCTGCCCCAACCAGCCCACCAACAGAGGTCCTCACCGAGTGTTTGATTATCTTCTAAACATATTCCATTAAAATCAATCACAAGAAAGCTTCTTCCCAGATACAACTTTACCAAAGTTTCCCTGCAGGTGCATGAAAGCAAACACACATTTCATTAGCTGACTAACAACTGTCATGATGTATTGATTGCTCTGGGTTCAACACTCCTCAGTGATCCATTGATCTTCCTTAGTATCAAGTTCAAACAGGTGGGATTTAGGGTAAAAGGGTCAGGTGCACAGGACATTTAACATGAGAAACGGAGCATTAATGCACTCAGTAAAGACAAACTGATGTCAGTTCATCACAAAATCAAAAAAAAAAGTCTAAAATTTAGTTTTTAAAAGCATTCTGGATCACGCTTCCATGTATTGACCTAATATAATATAATATAATGTAAAATAAACTTAATTGGTGACATTTGTTTTGGGTATCTGGCAGCAGTGAGCATCTGTGGTGCATCGTGGTGTTTTTATGTCACATACACAGTAAAGCTCAGGCAGTTGGAGCAGCATGAGTCTCTGCTTCTATTAGCACACTGACATCAGCTGTTTCACCATCATTGGCTCAGACAGCAGCTGTATGGCAATCAGCTGACGAGTCACGTCCAATCATGTCCATGCTGTGTGCAGCGTGGCCTGACACTTCTCACTAATATGCTCGTGCCAACACTGTTTACTACCACATGTCTCTGCTCCATATCTTCCACATTGTGAACTATATTTTTGGAGAGCTGATTAGATTAAGAGCTCCTTCAAAGAGCAAAGCATTTCCAACAAAACTAAAAGTTTTTTTTGTCCCGGAAACCTTCAGTTTGACCTCTTGAGCAAATATTTAGAATACCTGTTTTAAGAGGTCCTAATGGCAAGATAAGACTGCGTGCCAACGGCATCAGAATTCCCCAGAAATATTCACCAAATCACGTGCCGACCTGCACATCAGGGATTGCTTTGTTTGCGCTGCTGAGAAAGTTCTGGCAGTAATTACTGGTCCACTCCTTGTGAATCAGTCACGATCAATAGAACTTCATCTGCAGAGATGAGTTCAAAACGGGTCCTTAAAAGATGTCAGAAATCTGTCAAACACAGTCTGCCTGATGATCGGTTCCATGTGAAGGTCAGAGAGAAGATGTGCACTGGCCCAGAGGCTTTTGTCTCTTTCCTCTCTTTCTGTCTCTCTCCAAAAGGCGGAGGGGGTCGGACTGGGGGGGTTTGAGGTAGTGACTTGACATGAATTGTAAATGAGTGAATAAAAGTGTGGATGTGAGTGTCCATCCACACAGCACTGCTTCAGCCCTTTTCCCCCCTTTTTTTTGCTTACTTAGATTTTATACTGTCTTGTAAGCATACCTAAATGTTAATAATTCTAGTGCTTGCAGATGCATTTCCACCAAGCTCCCTGTTTTCTTGCAGACTCAAAGGCCTTGAACTGTCAGTGTCTTCCCCCTTGAGCACATGCAGCACACTGTATCAACTTTCTGGTTCAGCAGCTTTCATAATAATCTGACCTCACCTGTTTGGTTGACTTGGGGAGTCATGATTTTTATTTTGCATGCTGTATGAACACCACAAAGTGGGAGTGCGTATTCATCTTGCAGCCGTATCCGTATTTCATTTTACAAAGGTTAGAATGTGGCAACAATCCTCCCATAATGCAGTGTCATCTGAAGCAGCGTCGTCCTGGACTGAAGCCATTTTCCACAGATCACTGCCAATTAGCATTAAAAGCCAGCAAGATATGGCACTCCGCTTTTATTAATGTTCCCTGATAAAGAGCACACACACATAAGCACACACAAGGAGCAACATGTGAAAAGGTCACAATGACAAGGTGATAAGCCAGTGATGGATATGAACTTTGGCCAAAAGCAAAAAACAAAATAACACAAAATTTCTTTGCTAAATTTAATGGAAAGCGCAAGAAGTTACTGCCTCTATGCATTACAGTATGCTAAGTGTCATGAAATAATGAAATTCCTCAGAAGTAAGTTGCCATTATGGACCTGATTTATTCAAAGTGGCATTTCAGAAAATGTGTGCACAGCTGACAGACCTGAAGTAGGTTATTTGTACTCCTGCACCTAACACACTGTGAAGGTCTGGGCCACATCTGGCTCTCTTTCAGCCTTTGCTTCTGCCTGGAGGCTGTGTTTCCTTATCATGCCTCATTTTTTTGTGTTCTATGTTTTACTTCCCTGACAAGACACCAGAGGTAACAAGTACATTTACTCAAGTAAAATGGATTCTGCCAGTTCTGAAATACTGTAGTTGGGTACTTTTCCTCTATGAGCTGATTTTACCTTGCTGTGCAGCTTCCTCCACTCCCTCTCCTTCCTTCCTTGCTCATCTTTCGTCTGTGTGTTATAATCATATAACACATACAGTAATCAGGTGCCTCATAGCACCATCACCATTACCCCAAAAGAGTGCTTCACTCTCAAACTGCTGGCTTACTTGTGGTTCCCAGGGTTTTTAAAAGAAGAATGGAAGGTAAAAGGGAGTTTTTCCTCCCCACTGTCGCCAAGTGCATGCTCATAGGGGGTCACATTGATCTCTGTAATTACTGTAGGGTCTTCACCTTACTATATAAAGTGGCTTGATGTGACTGTCTTTATTTGGTACTATATAAGTTTAATTGAATTCAACTGAAATGATGCAGAAAAGCATCTCCAAATACACAGCATGTTAAACCACAGCAGCAGAGCAGACAACGTGTCGCTGCAGTTCCAACAGGCTCACAACAACTGAACAACAGAAAACTGGAGAAATGTTGTCTGTCTGATGAGTCTTGATACCTGCTGTGACACTGAAATGGTGGGGTCAGACTTTGGCATAAACAACTTGAAAACATGGATCAACCCAGCCTCATGTCAATGGTCCGGGCTTGGCTATGACCACATGTATCTGAGTCCTGTTGCTGGTCCCGTTATGACCTCAGCGTACCCATCTTCCTGCAGGATAATGCACCATGTCACAAAGCTGTGACTGTGAGTTCACTGTGTCCAAATAGCCTCCACATTCATCAGTCGTCAATCCAACAGAGCACTTTTTGGATGTGGTGGAACAGGAGAAGGGGCGGATGCATCCCATAAAATATGCCAAAATCAGCGATAAAGAGATAAATATTGCGCCATCATTCACCAGCGGATCAGAAAGAGGACTCCAGATAAATTATGATATTGCTCCATATGAACGTCCGGTAACACTGAGGAATCTTGGAATCATTTTTGACCAGGAAATGTACTTTAGTGCTCACGTTAAACAAATATGTAGGACTGCTTTCTTGCATTTACAATCAGAAACATCCCGTCTCACCGTGAAGCTGAAAAACAAGTTTGTGCATTTATTACTTCTAGGATTATTGTCACTTATTGTTGTCATATTGTTCTAAAAGTTCCTTAAAAAGCCTTCAGTTGATCCAGAATGCTGCAGTACTATGAAACTCAAACAGAATCAAACTGAACTTTACAGGCACGTTTAAACCTGGATTGTGGGACATTTACATGTCCGGAGAAGCAGGACATGGGAATTGCTTTTCTCTGTTTTGTTTGTTATAAAAGACAAAGTGCATAAAATGTAGTAAATTGAGTCACATTTTTGAGCTGTGCTCTTGCTTTATATGGAAAACTGTCATCTGAATATAGTCATTTTGTAACAACATTGTAACCCCCATTTCTGAATACTGCCTCTTATGTTTGAGTTGCAGCCTGAGATTCCAGCAGATGTTACAGGGAGATGATGGTCCTCCATGCTGCAAAGGTTTCACCATGGTAACGCTTTGGCTGCCGCACCCTGTGCCAAGGAGGCCCCTGGCAGCACTCGCTCGCCTCCTCAGCGTTGTGGCAGCCCCGATGTTCCAGGCCACCACATTGTTTCAGCAGTGATTAATTACTGTCCTGATGAAATGTGAAGGCTGTGGAAATGTCACAGGGATGACATGAGCTCGTCAGTGTGGGCCAGCAGGGAGCAGCGTATCGCGCACCGACATCTGGAAGGGTATAAAGCACCAGCCGCTGTTATCTGAGCCGGTTTTATGTGACTTCATTTTTAAAGGTTTTAATGCACAAGCAACATGTGCACCCAAGTCTGAATTACAGGCTTTTTTTGTCCTTTTTAGTTATCTCTCTAATGATTAAATAAAGTGTAAACCAATTCAAATTAATTTGTCATGCAACATCAAGTAATGTGTTTCCCTCCTGACTAAACAATCACTATTAGCTCACAGTGAGAGCCATAAACAGTTGATTTTACTAGTTATTCTAATGCCTCCAAACACTGAGCTTTTTGTCAGAACACAATACCATCTCATGTAAATCTACTGTATGTTCAACATGTCTGCATATGTCTATAATCCATTTGTCTTGGTGAAAAAAGCGGGTGAAGGTATCGCTTGATGAAAAACACAAATGACATACCAAATTTCCCTGATGAATTGGTCCATTTACTGAAATAAATTGAATTGATGCAAAGGATCCCAGAGGAGCGGAAAATTGTTCAGCTATGGATGGAAACCTTCGCCGAGCTTCAGCACCTACAAGCAGCCAAGCTTATTGGTATCACACATAAGACTTGTGAAGATGTGCTGACAGCCCCCGTTTATCCAAGAGCTGCTACAATGTTTGCTAATTAACTTGGGACCAAAAAAAAGAGGATCAAACACAATTATTTTAATGAATGACTCAGATTTCCTTCTGCCATGATATGAGAGATACATGTGATGAAGCTGAAATGAGGAACCTCCGTTACATTAAGTATCTATGCGGTAACGAAGATTGCTGTTGAAATCAAGTATCTCCATGACTGTGCAGGCATGAGCATTAATTCATGGCTCGCCATATGTTAAAAAAAAAAGATAAAGATGTATTTTTATGTTAATTACTTGTTGGGTTTAGACCTTTCAAAGTCACTTTCAAGGATCGTTATATGGCAAAGCACATATGCTCGAGCCTCTGTGTCACGCATCACCATCAGAATTTATTGATTTTGATCGTTTTTTGTTGGTTTTCTCTCTTGGCAACATAGACACATTTCCATCTCTCACGATCACTACATTGAGGTTGGGAAACATATGGCAAAGCACCAGAGTGACTGTAGGAACAGATGCTTTTGGTTAATTGAAATGCATTTGATCTTGAATGATTAGTGTCCAACAGAGCATCTCCTTGTTTGCTGTCCTAATGATCGGGCTGCTGTGACAGCGTGTTTCCTCATGCTGATTTTATAGGAAATTTATCCACACACCATTACCACTTCCAGATCACTGTCGTCAGCATTGTAGGTCAATTTCTGAGTAGCATCAACTCGTCTGGATACGCAGAGAACATCTGCGAAGTTGGATAAATTTGTTTTGGTTGTTTGTTTTTTTTCGATTTGAGAAAAATTCTCTGTGCTGACCTTTCACCTTTTCTTGACCAACTCTTCAAAATCAGCAGGAGCTGAGTTCTCAGGCGTAGTAGATCCTGAGCCAGTGGCTTCAAGGCAGAGCTACTTATGCCGCGTTTACATTGGTACCTACTCAGCACAGGTCCACTCGACTCAGCGCGGTTTGTAGGCGTTTCCATTAGTACTTGGTACCAGGTACCAGGTATATGGCAGGCCGTTTTAACATAAAAGTTTCATCTGACTATGCATAATTGCATTTTGGATATCTAAAAATGCATTTTGACTAGACAAAACTACATTATACTATCCAGAATGGTAATTCAAGATATCTCAAATGACGTCACCGGATTCATTATTTGAAGGGTCACACATCCGTAAGTTCAATTCAAGATTTCTCAAGCGTAATTAATAGGGATGGCACTTTTTTTATGTCCGATACCGATACCGATACTTTACATTTCAATATCTGCCAATACCGATACAAATCTGATCTTTTAAAAATTTTGTTTTAAATGCCTGGATGCATTTTGCATAAGTCAACTGTCTCTCACTCAGTAATCACTCTGTCACCTGAAGCCTGCTGTTCCTATGTGAGAAGGTGACATATTGGCTTATGGCAACTTGCAAATTTCATTAGGACTGCAATTATCGATTATTTTAGTAATTGTGTATTCTATAGATTATTCCATCAGTTACTTGAGTAATTCGATTATTCCATACAAATTACATTAATATACTCCTGCCTGCGTTGCTATATTGACTCCACCCACATCGAGGTGGTACCCAATTGTAATGGAAACACAACAAGCCGTTGCAAGTTATGTCGTAGCGAGTTGGCTGGGCTGAGTAGGTACTAATGGAAATGCATTATTAGTTCAGTAAGTAAATATTTTACTTTACTTTATTTCACTTTATTATATTTATATATGATGTCATGTTCTTCTGAAAGGCAACGCTCCAACAGGAGACTCAAACAAAGGTCCCACTATGCAATCAGCTAAATGGTAAATTGCCAATTATAACAGGAAATTTCAAAGAAGTATC
This sequence comes from Apistogramma diplotaenia, assembly GCA_015052665.1. Classification (NCBI taxonomy): domain Eukaryota; kingdom Metazoa; phylum Chordata; class Actinopteri; order Cichliformes; family Cichlidae; genus Apistogramma; species Apistogramma diplotaenia. The sequence goes on along the minus strand of VOQJ01047618.1, from coordinate 16,281 downwards.
CAATGTAGGATTTGCTCATTAAGCCTTTTAACTGATACAGCCGGCATTTATATCTTCGTTCTCTGACATGGAAGAGGTGGAGCGTGATATAGCAATTAGATAAAGTGCGAAAGACTTCGAAAACACCAACAGTTTTCACAGCATCCCTGCTGAGCTCAATGTCATCAAAACCGAGATTGGTATCAAACCATAAAGAAAATGAAATATCATCAGAATCCAATTTTTCAGTTATACAACGGATCCGTCACTATCAACACATGTTAAGCTTTTTGTCAGTCAGATACTGTTTTTTGAAGAAAATTAGGTTGCTACCAAATGATTTTTAAAAACAGGCACAAACAGCATAAGCAAGACAGTTGCTGCTCCATTTTAATCATTCTCACTTTAAGTCTTCTATCAACATCAAAGACGGTGTTTGGGGCAGAAGTTAGACAGATATCTGCAGATCAAAACAGAGCTGACGCTGATTTACAGGAGGAATATTCCTGCCGAACGGTAATTTGCCTTTTCATTTCTGTATTGGCTGTGACATGCTGCCTCTTGTGCTTTTGAAATGCTCATCTGATTGCGAAGGTCATGCATAAAGAAGAAAATATGGTCTGCAAGTTCTCCAAACACATATATGACTATACATGCTTCCTGTTTCATCAGCAAATGAGAGGGCCTGCAGCCTGACGCTTGTCTCTAGTGGTTTTGTTTTTGGGGGGGTTGTTGTTTTTAAGCACGTTTAGTTCAGACAGTGCAGTTTTCTCTGTTTCACAGTGGTCATCAGCATCATTGCTTTATCACATTCTTACTTTAAAATATATGTTGCAAACATTTTTTTAAAATTCTGACTTTATAGAATTCATAATAAAGTTGAAATGCATAACTAAGCAAACATCAGCTACATTAACACACTTCACCGAACAAACGAAACAAAGCAAACATCGGCAGCTGTCCTTGGGCTCGCTTCAGGCTGGGCAGAGGGGTAACCCAAAGACTCGGAAAGTGTGTAATGAGGATTTTACTGCTCATGGCGACTAGAGGAAAACAGTAGTCTGCTGCCCTGGTGGCTTTTGCTGGGGATCAATGGTCATTAATCTTTCTAAAGAGACTCTGGCTGCACTTTTTAGGGCACAGCAGGATTGCTGACCCAAGTACAGGACGTCTTTCTGGGTCCAACAAGCAAGGTTTTTTATGTTTGGATGCCACAGCACTTCTCACCTGTTTTGCACATCTCAAAGTAGAGCTTAAGGTAGTGACAAAGAACTGCAGCCAGGCCACAGCACGACGTTATTGCTCCTTTCTGCTTTGTAATTATGCAGGAAGAATGTGTGAACATGTGAGCTAATTCCTTCTTGCCCACATGATAATATAATTTCCCTTTGCCCAGAAAATTAGTGTCTATACATTTGCCTGCCTTCAATGATAATAAAGTCCAACAGAGAGGCACCAATCGCAAACTCCCAGTGCCATGCAGCCATACCTGCTGTATAAAGCAATAACCAGGCCATGTTAGGGTGGGGCAGCACATTACCAGCCTGTCCTTTATATCTGTCTTTTGTATTTATATCACTTGAGAGGCCCCTGTAGCATCAACATAACACAGCAGTCTACTACTGCTCAGTTGGTGCACAGCTCGAGGTCTGTGGCACCTTATGGAATAGGTCAGTGCAATTCCCTAGGTAGCTACAGCCTGCCTCGAGCTGGGCAACCCCCAGCCAGCAGTGCGCTGCCTTGCCACAGTCCAGGAACTGACAGCATGTTGTCTCCCCGGCTCTGCTCATCAGTAGTACTAGACAGCCTAGTCTGTCCTTATGAAACTCTGACTTGCTCTGCAGGAGGGGACCACACTCAGGGGACCAAAGCTCATTCTGGGCTTCTTTCACAACAGTATGATTGGTGGTCATAACACCTGACCAACCTGTTGGAGCTACAGTATTTTGGCTCTAGGAGAATGAAGCAGGCTGGATAATGGCTGCTGGAGTTTTCATTATGGCCCTAAATTCAGCCAGTAGGACCAGCTTGAGCTGATTCTTAAAACAACGTGCCAGGCTCAAACACAGCTGACAGGCTGCTCAGTATGACACAGGCCACTTCTCAGAATGCAATAAGGTGGAATTACATATTTACTATAGAAATCTCTTCCAGACCCATCCAAACATGGGAATACTGCAGGGACACTCCCTATTATGCATCTATGTCCACCTTGAGGAAGAAGGCCTGCAGGTATTCAGACTGGTTTGAGGTTCACGCTGCAAAATACGCCTGTCCTGGTAACTAAACCTGCAAGTTAACATCAGTGGTGTGCCAGGCACTATTAGTTCAGGCTCCCAGATATGGATCACAGCTGAAACAGGCAACATCAAGGGGACATATCATGGAGTCAAGTAGGCAATGGGTTTGACCCTTTGAATTGAGCCCAGCACAGCCAATGGTGCACCAGTTAGTGCACTTCTCCAAGTCACCAATGCCCAGGATAACATGGTCATTTCTTCAATCTGACACATCGCTGCCTACACTGTTTGCAGCACTGAGTCCCAAACGCCGCAAAAACTGCCAAACATCACCATCCTGTTTGGCAGTTTTTGGAAGAGGATGTACATCCAGGTGAAACAGACGTATGTCCTGACACAGTGCCAATGAGCTTTGTTCTGCTGTACCAAGGTGGATCATCTGCCTCCGTGTCATCCCATCCCTAGCATCTTCTTCTCTCACACCAACCCTCTGCATGTCCTTCTTCACTCCATGAACCGCCTTTGAGGTCTTCCTCTTTTCCTCCTGTCTGGCAGCTCCATCTTCAGCATCCTTTGTCCAATGTGTCCACTACTTCTTCTCTGCACGTGTCCAAACCACCTCAGGTTTGCCTCTCTAACTTCAACTGTCACCAAACTGCTCAACCTGAGCTGTCCCTCTGAGGTGCTCATTTCTAATCTGATCTGTTCTGGTCTCTTCCATTGGAAATGTTAACTATTTTCTGTTAGGGAAAACAACCCCCGGGCAGGCCCAGGGATGAATAAAAGTTTCACCAACAGAGGATCCTCCAAGTTCGAAGAGACAGTGGAGAAAATGCCTGAAAAATAAAACCAGCTCAAACTTCACCTGCGCCCAGTGTGCAACAGGCTGTCACTTCCTAATTGGCTTGTAGAGCCGCCCCCAGTGCTGTACCAAAATCACCATTCAGAGCACAACTATATACTCTTCTCAGACATATTGAAGCCTATTATATTATAATAATTTTATAACAGTGTCATGAGCCAAAAAGCTGGTTTTTCGTATTTATATTTCAAGTATATTACACTAACAATCTCAACTCAGCTGCACATGTGCTGTAGTTTCTAATACATTTTCAGCACTATAATTCCTCTGGCCTTCAGTAATACTACTGAAGCACGACAACTGAGCAGAGACATAAATATTTTCCCTCAAATGCAATTATGTATTGCATAAAACTACTGATAAACACTTGGGAGAAGAGAAAGAAAGAAAAAACTTCCCACCGCTGTGAAATATATTTGAAGAGTACTTTTCAGTCTCGAGTTTAATGACATGAAAGTACTGTTTAATAGTTTAATGAACTTGCTCATACAGTATAATGCCCATGTGACTCAGCCACCCACACAAGGCTTTCACAGAGCAGCTAATGTGACATTATAAAGAATTATAGGCAGCCATGTGTGTAAAATAGAGCCGTCATCACAAAAGACACAGTAACTATATTTTATACTGTCTTGCCAATATTACTATAATACAGCATGGGATATTATTATACTGCATGTGACACTGTACCATGAATGTAAGCATGCGGCCAATTTCACTTCACATCCTGCAATAAAAACAAAAATGTTCAAAGTTACAGGGAGATCTTTTTTTAAAGAAACAGGCAAGAGACTGACTCTCTCTTTAGGCAAATTCAGCTGAATAACAGAACACCCATAAATGAGTTAATTTATTTGATCTTCGCCACTGTACAAAGCTGCATTTTATGGAGAAACTGTAAATACAAACCAGACGTCGCCAACAGGCGCAGCACCGCTCGACTGGAGTCAAGGGCACTTAGTGACATGATACTAATAGGGGTTGGCAGTAAAACATAAAAAATACAAACACATTTAGTTAAGAGAGCTTCAAGGATCTCATAGGACAAAGCTGTAACTCTTTAATCTACAAGCAAATGACAGCATCAGCGCTTATATGGAACGAGGAATATGAGGTTTTACCACAGAAATCCAGGGGAATGGTGAACAAGGCAGCAGAAAGGCACCAAGTGAGGGCATTTTTGTGGCATTTCCCCAATAAAGTCTGCTGATTGTGTGTTGAGTGTGTTGTAGAAACTACATAGTAGTTTTCATGATATACTGGAATGCACAATCATCAGCATGAATGTTAATAAAACTTTACCGAATAATAACACTCAAAGACCGTATTTAAGTTGCATTTCATCTGCTTTTTTTGTACTGTCTTGCCAATATTACTGTAATACAGCATTTAGTATTATATTGCATATTAAACAGCATATCCAGCATAAGAAAGTACCTTTTGTTGTGGCTCTTAACAACCATGCACTGTTAGGCTGCTGCTTTGAGCTAAATGCTAATGTTAGCATGCTAACATCGTGATAATGCTTTTTTTTATGATTTTATTTTGACGCAGTGGCAGATGGTGTCAAAGAGCAAAGCTGACTTTACTGAGAGCTGCAGCAGCAAAAACCCGTCATTTACACCAAACGCTGCATTCAAAAAAGCCTTCATCATTTTTACTGACACTGTTTTTCCTTTTGGTCAGTATCACAAAGGAAATATTTTATACATTCAGCTCATTATTCACTATGTCTAATTAATGCTACACCAGAAATAAGGAAAGTGCAATTTAGCATCTCTTGCCTGTGCCTGCAGGGGAACCCGTTTAGGTGTAATGTGAAATCCTCTTTGATGTAGGAAACTATTTTTATTGGGATCCAGAAAGGTTGATGCACAGCGCAACAGCAAACCCTCTATTTCATATCCCAAAAGGAATTTCTTTTGCTGCACCCCCTCTAGCTATTTATACTTTAATTTCAAGCTCATCATATTTTTCTGAGGTTTAATTGAATGTATTTGCCTCCATTCTGGTCTGCATCCACTGGCCCTTGTACCAGCTCATATTTGTCATCCATGTTGAAAACATAAACACCGAATGAATGTTAAGAGCATATTCAGCTTTAAGTCTCTGAAAATCAAACTTTTAATATTAATCCATAAAATAATCTGTGAAATGTTGGTTTATAGCCTGTAGTGTTTTGCCCATTTTTGATAAACACTAATTAATTAATTAATTAATTAATGATAAGTTTACATAAAATAATACATTTCCAGTAACTTTGCTTTCTTACTTTAAATTTGTTGTTTAACTATATAAACATATAGTTTTACTTATGTAATTAGTTTACATATTAAAATATTATTCTGTGAATTATATTATAGAGATGATAAACAATCAATAAACATTGATTATTATTATTTTAATGAAAGTATTTTTTCTTTCATTATTAATGAATTGTTATTATAGTGGTGTCACTCAAATGTCTCCTGGACTGAATAAAGTGTCTACCTTGTGGCAGAATAAGAGCAACAATATTTGGATCACAAAGTGGAAGAGATAATGATTAAGCTCTGTCAGTCAATGTTGCACTTGATTAAATGCACTCGGTTGCACCCAACACTT
>VOQJ01047617.1:33691-45622 GCA_015052665.1 Apistogramma diplotaenia | reverse complement strand
TGCCTGATGGGATAATGGTCCAATACGCCACTTTCCTTTGACCATTCCACCTCCTGGGAAAATGGGAAATCACTGAAGGAGGAAAAGCTTGGCCTGTCCGGTGCATTCTGTTAAAAATTAAAGGCCCTTAACAGATCTCTTTGGTTCAGACGTGTGAGGCAGCATTGAGCTCACTGAGCGCTGTGGTGAGGTCAGCTGTTTTTAATGCATTGTTTTCTTAGGCACCGCCGGAATCAGTGCAATAAAGGAAACATCCGGATCCACCCACTGTGGAGACCCTGTGGGAAATAATCACCCGAAAGTACTTTATTAGCTGCCGTCTTTTTAAGGTCAAAAAATGAATCAAAAGTCTTGATAAAGTTTTGAAAGTGGTTTTGATTAACAAAATAAAACCAAAGATTTTACGGGGTTGGAATTAATAAGTGCTTCTTTTGGTGTTCCACTGAAAACCTTCTTAAAAGTTTGGTGACAAACTTTTAATGAAAGCAGAAGATCGAAACCATTTGAACGTGAAAATGCCAAACACAGAAAGCCAGCGTGAAGTCAAATAAAGCTAACACCGATCAGCTTCTGCATATCTGCGGCTTTTAATTTGTGAGGCAGCGACAACATCTAACGTCCCAAAGGCCACCGTTTCTCGGCGGCGCTCCTGCCGATTGTGCCGCCAACAGGCCGTCTCGTCTGGAAGGATTGTTTCATTATCTCCTCGGAGTGAGACGGGAATGACCTTATGTGTGTGAGGCCACGAGGAAACGTGTCAGGGTTGATGCGCCGCCGGGCTGGATGTCATCAGATAATGAAACAAGCTAAGAACATGTATCCAGTATGCCAAAGAGAAGGTTGTGATGTAATGATACCGAGTGCGTGCTTGTGTGTGTGTTCTGAATGTCACAGTCGGAGCTTCTTCCATTACCTGTCACGAGGCTTTGTGATTGGTTAGCTTGGCCTGGGAGGCACCTGTCTCCATACATATACAGCACGTGGACATCTTTGTGTGCTGTAGTGGATACATCAGTGGGCCGAATGGAGATGACGAGCCTCGGCTTTCTGGGGCCTTACGATAGAACAAGGATAGGTTATCATTCGCCATAATACTGGTAAATCTTTCCGTGATATGAAAGCATCATTTGATGATTTCAATGATGCCCAGGCAAGTCTGAGAGCGAGAGCCAGGCGGCAGCAAGGCTACGTGCGAGTACAAGCAGCGAGACGCTGGCAGCAGCTGACGCTCAGCACCAAAGCAAACAGGCCTTTTTCCATAGCAACCAGTGGTTGCCAGGATGTTGCCTGCTAGTGACTGAGGCCTAACCTTTGACCTTCTTATAGGACAGTGATGCTTTAAGTGCCATCTTATATGTTTCTGGTGTAAATGTGGTCTTCAGGTCCACTCACATGCGTTTTACTTCCTCTCATGTGACGCTGCAGGACTTATTATGATTTTCTTTCCCACCCCCACCTCCCACACGGTGTGAGACATAACTTCTTAGGCGAAACATTTTCACAGTTTAAATACAATTAAATGCTAATAGAGTTGGAAGCTGGAGAATTGGAGGGAGTTAAGAGGCTGAAATCATGCAGAGCGAGGATGCAGAGGTCAGCGCGCTTCTGTGCCCCGCCTGTGGGGGGAGATGGGCCATGGTCATACATGACACAACTATTGTGAGTATAAAATGACTCCCGTGGACGTCTGAGCTCGTGTGAGTTTAATTATCTGCGGTTGTTCGTCCATGTAGCTGAATCCGTGCTCTCGCCCTCATGATTAATCTACCAATCAAAAAATAAAGAACCAAATAAAATTAAGGTGTTTTTATCTGAGTGAAAAAAGAAATGCACCTTATTTAATTAGCTTTGACCATCTCACTGCAGCTGATCTGATACAAAGGGGCCTGTTCAGCATCAAACGACTGGATGAGAAATATAATTGACTCTAATGGTCATATTTGAGGGGCAGCACTATTACGCTCGTGCGCTTTGGAAGAAGTGCAGGTACGCCAAGCATGGATTTCATCATCATTTCATCAGCCTCTGTGAATTTGCACATTTATGAAAAAAAGCTCATGTATTTGTTGAAGTGCGACGGCTAATTATTCACTCCTGCTAATGTGACTCCCGGTGAGGCCGAGCCATCGGCTTCATCCTGCCTGAGGGCTTCGTTTATGTGCAGCGATGGTGTTAATAATGAAGGCCTTGTTGCACAGTGTAATGAAGTCAGGCGGACAGTTACAGTACGTGAATGCCTTGTAGTAGAGTGTGTACACCTGCCCTTTGAAGGTTCAGGCCAAAGCCTCAAATTAGACAATTCATTTGGTTAAAGGATTAGAGCGCTGAGCTCCGAGTCGTAAGCTGGTCACATGAAGATCTAAAATCGGTTTTGATAGACAGGGAAACCTTGCACCTCCTTTGGGGATTTTCCTCTCTTGAACTCCCAGACTCCTCCCACGTCATCCCTGACTTAGCAGAGCATGCATGCTTCAGTGGCCATGTGGATTTCCTTGTGCTCGAGCTGTGGCTCTCTGCAGAATTTAGCTTCCAAGAGTCCTCTGAAAGCCTCCTGGCTCGCTGGAACGTTTGGCCTGCTGGATGTTTGGCTTTTGCTGGCAGAGATATGAAGAATCACAGATTGTCTCTTCTGATTGCAGAGTCCGTGAAGACCTGTGTGGGGATAAAAGCTGCGTTCAAATCTAAAGGAGGCACGCTGAAGTGAAGACAGCCGAGGTAAGAGAGGTCTGCGTGGCTCTGTGTGCAACACTGGCGGCTCATATTAACTGTCAGGCTTCATCAGTGGGATCTGTTAGTGAAATGTTGCTGTGAATGTGGAGCCTGCTGTTACTCTTTCACATTTCCACAGGTGCAGGGGGTTTTGGGGGGTGTACAGTACGTCTGAGCTGCTCAGTGCTTACTGACTGACACGGACATGTCTGTGAGGTTCCCACGGTTTTCACCTGTCAAGAATGCCCAGCACATGGAAAATGATCAGAAATGCACTGATGCGATCCAGAGTGTTAGTTCGTCCCTGCTACCTAAGCAGCACGGGGGTCAAAGGTTATTTAGTGCACAGACGAGTTTTAGACTTTGTGCATAATGAGGCAAAGGAAAGAAACCACACTGTGAAACAGCAACAGTGTGTTTCTGTCCGTGAACACATGCTCAGCGGCTGCAGCATGTAGGGCTGTGACATCACTGTAAATATGGACATGGCACAATTAAGCTTGCTCTGATTTTCTGGGCTACTTTTGTTTTTGTGTGTGTTTGTCTGCCGGCAGCGGCTCGGCGTGTCGCCTGTTTTACAGGTTGCCTCACTGCCAGGCCACATCGCTGCTCCGCGGCGGTGCCCATGAAGCAGCCATTGTTAGCAGGCTGCTGAACCCGAGACAGAAAAGGTGAAAGCTGACAGATTCGTGTTAATCACTTCTGTTGGCTGAGGAGGAGGAAGCAATCAAGCTTTGAGCTGCAGCCTAATAAATGCTAACAATCTGAGAGCAGAGTAACCGCATGTGTAATGTTGATTAAATACGTATCTGTGCATTAAAATAAGAGCTGGAGGCTGCTGGCCTTTGCAAGCTTATATTTCTCCGAATGCAGGTGGTCCCAGGTCAGAACCCGAAGTTGACGAGCTTGAATTATTGATTTGATATAAATTAAAGATTAACTGAGAGGGTCTGACATGTGGAACTGATATGGTGCTATTAGGGTGATTGTTTTTCCAGGGATTTCTAACTCAGCTGCTCTCCCTGAACTGCATAATCCAAACAGTCGTAGAGCGACGCTTCGATCTGTAACTTACTTACTTTGGCTGATTGCTGCCAGCTTTCATTTCGACCTTTGGCCACGTTGGCAGGAACATGCTTCTCTGCACTGTGTTCAAGAACAAACATTCATGCTGTGCATCAGAGATTCTCACACACGAGGACGAGACGTGCAGAGAGGTCTGAGCAGCTGAAAGCAGCCACGATGCGCCGCTTTGCCTCTGTGCAGCAGAATGAAATGGTGAACACATGCGACGGCAGGCTGAGTTCAGCCATCTGCTGTTTTCTCCTTTTTATACTTCTGCAAATCCGTGTGTCATGTTGAAGTGCTTCCTCATTTGGAGCTGATAACGTTTAAATTACCAGGCACAGGGAAGTAGGAACAGCGATTTTAACATGTGCTTCGGTGACAGCGATAGTAAGTTTGTAACCATCCATTTATCCCTCTTCAGCTGTTATCTGGGGCTGTGACGGTCCAGGCAGAGAGGCCCAGGCCTCCCTCTGCTCAGCCACCCTCTCCAGCTCTTTTGGGGAGACCTCGAGGCATTCCCAAGCCCGGGAATATATGTAATCTCTTCTCAGTCTGCACTAGGAACTCCTCTCAGTAGCAGAGACACCTAAAACACCTCACCTAGGAGACCTAGGAGGCATCCTGGTTCAATACCGCAACACCTGGAATAACGGCTCTTACCCCATCTGTAAGGCTGAGCCCAGAAACCGCTCGCAGGAAGCTCTTTTCCTCCACGGTCTCATTCTTTAGGTCACGACTCACAGTTCACGGCCACAGGTGAGGGTGGGAACACCACTCACGGCCACAGGTGAGCGTGGGAACACCACTCACGGCCACAGGTGAGCGTGGGAACACCACTCACGGCCACAGGTGAGGGTGGGAACGTAGATGTGCCGCTTTGCTTTCATGCTCTTCACCACTGTTGCCATGCCAGTCTCCCTAATGAAGGTAGCTGAAATAGCAGGGATAACACGTCACTCACAGAGCAGCTGTTTCACAGCAGCATAAAGATCCTGTAGCTGCTGCAGTTTGACTCACAGTATCGACTAAAAATGCAAAGCCTGGCGTCTGAGTGTTTGTAGTTTGCTAATTGCTGTGAAGCCACAGTGCAATCCTTCTCTAATTATAGTTGATTGACTTTTCTGCTCCGCTGTGCTGAACAGCTGAATGAGAAAGAAGCGACTCCTGTGGGCGGATTGTCGGCGCCGTACACTCACATCCTGCCCTCCTGCCTCTCGGGGGGCAGAGAGAATGAGCAGAGCCCCCCCCCATAAAGGGGGTCACCTTCTTGCTCTGGCACACAGACGCATACGCACGTGCACCTGGGCATGGCTGCGCAGCCACAGTCGTAAACACGCACAGTTTAATGAACATGAGCAAACGTCCCACCCAGTCGCTGATAAAATAAATGCCACACATTCCAATTCCTGCAAAGATCATCTGTGAGCTCTGCTTATCTGCAGACAGGATGTACCTGGCACGTGTAAAGCGGCGGTTGAATTGCTTTCGTTCTTTGACAGTTTGACTCACCACCTGGCCGGGTAATCCCACCGCTCGCTCCTGGACTCGCAGCGAACGGCAGTTTCGCTTTGATTGAAGTGAATTTGTCAGACGGCCATTGAAGCCGTCGCTGCCTGGAAGAAGAAGCCGCATGACAGTTAGAGCTGTGGAGAGGCGACGCAGTGACATTTACACTGAAACCATCTCAGTCAGGCTGCTGCCTCCGTTTCTCTGAGCTTTTTCCTTTTTGACTTGGCCATCAATAATAAGCTAAGAAGCTGCCTCGAGGCCTTTGAGCCTGTGGACAGAACAGTGTTAAAGAGTAGAGATTCATTTAGAAAGACAGTTATCGCGCGTGCTGTGAAGTGGCATTTCCCGGGGCTGTGGAAACATTACCCGAGTAATGACACCAGGTGGAATCAGTCTGTGTGCGAGAGGTGGCTTCACCTGCATGTAGGCTGGATGTGTGGGTGTCAGTGCAGCAGTGGGAACGTGACACTGTTATTTTACCGTGTGTTTATTTTGTGTGTGAAGTGCTTGTTGCTTTCCAGCGTATGGTTTTATTGTGTTGTAAACAAGGGGCAGCTGTATTGTTTGGCTGCAGCCTGTGTGGTATTTTATGAAACTGTGCGGTTTCTAGGACGGCGCTCTCATTCACTCACAGGAAGTGGTTTCTGCCTCTTTTCTGCAAAGCACAAAATGTTCCTCTTTTGCAGGTCTCCTGATACTCACTTATTTCATTCAGTCCTCTGAGATCACAACAACATGTGCATTAGAGACGAGCTCTGCTTGGGGTCAGAGCGGAACAGTGCAAACCACAGTTGGTAGAGATTAGAGAGGCTTTGCGGTGTAATGTTAGCTACCCCTCAGGGCTGTGTTTGCATTTGAGCTGCAGTTTGTTGGTGTTGCACAGTGAAAAGATAAAGTGAAAGTCTTCAGGAAGTTTCAAAGATTTCACCGCCACAGCCTGTGTCGATTATCTTTTAAGTGCATTCTTGAAATCACATTGGTTTGTATTGCTTTATTGGAGCCGGTGAACAGAACTGGTACCGGCTGCAACGAGGAAGGAAGCCGTTTTCGCCACCGCGGACTCACATGCTTCTTCCTGTCCATTGTTTGTTGGCTCCACTTCAGCACCAGGTTCTGAAGGTTCACATATGAGGTTTTCTCAGCTCGTGTTTGCATTGTTTTCAGTCTTCTCGCCTGCATTTTGCTCATATGTGCATGTAAAAAACCAAAAAGTGTGCACTCTCTAAGATGCACTCACTCACCCTGCAACATGCTTCCTGTGGCTCAAACACAGAATAAAACGGTGCTGTTGCTGTTTGACAGGTGATGCTGGGGGTGTATTTCCCACCTCGAGGGGAGAAAGAAGTGGCCTTCACATGCACTCACGAGCCACTTCATTAGGTACTTGCTCGTACTGCTTTTCTCAGGGATCTTAGTCCACATTGAAGTGATGTACCACAGAGTTGCTGCACATGTGTGAGATGCACATCCATGATGTAAATCTCCTGTTCCACCACATCCCCAAAGTGCTCTGGTGGACTGAGAGATGGTGACTGTGCAGGCCGTCCGAGTCATGGACGTGGTTAATAACACATCTCGGGTTAAACGATGCTCAGTCGGTGCTAACGAGCCTAAAGTGTGCCAAGAAACTTTCATCCACACCATTGTACCACCACCACTATCGGCAGCCAGAATTCCTGATGCAAGCCAGGATGGATCCATGCTATCATGTTGCTGCAGCAGGAGGCTCACAGGTTCTCTTCTGCACACCTTGGTTGTAACGAGCTTTCCTTTCAGCTCAAATAGATGCAACAATAATGCAAACAGATGCTCTTCTGTAATCAAGCTATGCAGAAGAGCATCTGGTTATTTGCCTGCCGTTGTCCTCTGTCTAAACACAGTAGATTTCTCGGACTACTTTACACCCAGTGGCAGACAGAGTTGCACACTGAACACAAAGAATTCAGTAGAGCAGGTATGGTTTTAGCCTCTTACACATGTTTATATTGGCTGACTCACAAAGACCTATAGAAATGACTTTCTCCTGCTCTGTCAGCCAGAGTCTCCCGTTCCATTCAGATCACACACTGCAACACTAACAGTCTTCATCAGGCTCTCTGCTCGTCACTGCAGCAGCTCCTGTCAGACAGCCGACTGTATTTCCTGGTGTGAAACAGATATGATTGTATCGAGTCCTATCCAGTTTCAAAGTAACAGTGAGGCAGTTCTCTCAGCGGCCCCGGCAGGAAGCGTTTTTCTAAGTTCACAACTTTCACGGGGAGCTTGTGTTTCCCTGCACCGCAGTGACAGCGAACCCGGCTGGAACACAGCTCCCTTCACGTTCTGACATTTTAATGCATCTGGATAACAGACGGCTTAGTGCAGTCCGGAAGGTTTGTACTCAGAACGCTCGAGATCGGCTCCTGCAGCTTTGCCCGAGATAGCAGGAGGTGCACATAGTCTTTCATTGGTGTCATTCAGTGACTGAACATGTTTGAGTCACTAAAGGCCAGAACCAGCCCACTAAAGAGTCCAGTTTGGCCCACCAGATAGCTCCTCAAAGGGTCAACAAAGGAATTAATTACTCCAGTTTGTGTACTTTGAGTCACCGTCACTTGTTTGCATTTTGTTCTCAGGGAGACAGACTTTTTTAAAGTGGTCTCAAACTGCAGGTTTAGAAATCAGCAGCTTTTCAGCTCACTTAGCAGCAATAACAGCAGATAAGCTAACATAATGCTAGCTAACATTAGGCTCAAGTGTCCTAAAAATCACACTTTACCTGATAAGTCCAACAACGTTTCCGCCCACTTCAGAGGAAGTTTCACTGCTGGTAAACTTCATATCCTCAGCAACTCAAAAAAACGGCTTGTTCCTTAGCAGCCACCGTAGCTAGCATTAGCTGTCAGCTAACAGCTCAGCTCAGCTGTGGTGGTGGAAATCAGCTTTCAAGCTTGTTTGAACTGGACATGAGCTGTATTTCCATGTGTGTTTGCACATATAAAGACTTAACTCAAGACCTTTGTAAAGCTCTGCATGCTGTTAATATGAAACTATTTTACTCGTCTGACCCCCAGAGGTCAAACTGGATGGTGTTCCGTGAAGGTGAAATCAGATTAATATTCGTCGTTCATCTTCAAGAAGACAAGTGTTTTCACATATTTCAGATGTAATGGTTTGTCTCTAATAAGCCTTTTTATGAATACTTTATCGCCCATTAGCTCTTAGCACAGCAAAGCACCGAACCCCAGGAGCTCGTTTTCCTTGTGCTTGCTGGTTGGATTTACTCGTTTTCACTTTAAAAAACACCAACCCCCTCCACTCGGAGGCGGTGTCAGTTGAGTCACATAACAGGTGCAGCAGGGAGCGATATGATCACAAGCTCCTGCCCAAACATTTGGCCCCCTGCCATGTTATATATGTAGTATACAGTCCAGTCTCCCCCGTGGTGGCAGAAAAACACGCTCAAAGTCAGCAGACGGACCTTTTTTCTTCCTGTTTAATGCTGCACAGCCTGCGTTTGGCTGTCAGGGTTCAGCTATATGGGACTGTAGATTAAGGCGACGTATACCTCGTGATGTCTTCCACCTCGAGCTAAGGACAAAACCAGCTGAGCTGTTCCTGCTCTGCAGGTTTAATGAGTGAGCCTTCAGCATGGCTGAGAAGCACTGTACATTAAATGTTGATTGGAGGGAAAGTGGGTCATTTTGTTGCATAAGCTCTGAGGGAGTAAGAACACGGTGGCTTATATTGTTCTATAGTGAGTGTTTATCGCTGCGTACGCAGTGCTGGAGCTGTTAATTTCAGTTTCTGCCATCTGCCCAGGAACAGGTTTTCTCTGCTCCAGGAGTCAAGAGAAAAGCACACATCCTATATGTTTATTATGCCCAGATTGATTTCAACGCTGCTGCAAAGCTCTGGATGTGGAGAGCATTTCCATAACCAGGACCAGACCCACATCCCTGGAGGGGCAAAGAGACAGAAGGAGAAAAGAAAGAACAGAGACATTTGGGGGGGGGGAGAAGTGGCCTGAGACTGGTGGGCAGCCGTAACCAGTTTAGGGCATTCCAGCGCTTTTGTTGTCGGGCCACAAATATTCCAGGCTTCCCTGCTCGCTCCCACTCCTGCAACACAAGTGAAGTGAACTTTGGAGGACTCCAGCACAGGCGGAGAGGAGGGAGGACTGCTACAGGTCTCACACACGGTGGACATCATTGTGTCCCAGCTGCTCTGCAGTCTCTTTGCTTTGAGTGGTGGCCGTGCACGTATGCGAGGTTTTATTAAACACAGACCAGGGAGGAAACGAGTCGAGCCTCGTGGATTTGTAAAAGCGTCTTGCAGGTATGAGCGCACACACGAGCACCACCTCCACACAGAGAGGAGATGGTGCAGGGAGGCGTCAGCAGCGCTAACCCCAACCCTGTGTTTGGATGAGTTCCAGGTCAGTGAACCGTGCCCTCTGCCTTCTCATTAAAGATACAGTTGGGACATATTGGGACATTTCCCCCAGCCCTCCCTGGAAGGGCAGCTGAAGTGGACTTTTACCTGGGCATCTGCTTCAGCCCCACTGTCACAGCAACAGAGAGGCCGGTAAGAAGCTCAGACTTTGTATCAGTCTCCACTGTATCAATGTCCACCTGCCGTTTATCAAAGTACCCGATCCCAGTTCAGCCGTGCCAGCGTGGGTCGACACACCTCCACTGTGTGTGTGTGTGTGAAGCTGCTCAGCGCTCGTCCGTTTGGTCGGTTAGGCCCGCACTTCCCCCTTTCCCCCAAATGTCGGAGTGTCTTAATGAGTTTTGCATAAATTGATCATAAATTACATCAACATGGCTCATATTTCATTACTTTGTTTTAGTCACCAGAAAGGTTTGGCAGTTTATTCTTAATTCCTGCGTTTAGAAGCGAACGAACGTGAAAGACAAGCGGATCTCCGAGTGAGTGAGCTGTTGACCTGTCACCCCCCCGACCCCCCCGGGGAGATCTTTCTCGGATTTGTTGTGAGGATGCTGGATTGTGGGATAGAAGGAGGTGAGTAAAACATAATGGTAGTGTGGGCTCTGTTGAGTCTGGGGCCTTTGCGCCTCTCCTGCACATATGCTGACCAGCCTCTTCACGTGCTGGGATTCACACAAAGTCTATTTCAAAAGCACAGGTTGACTCAGAATTAGGCCAGGTGAGCCTCTGTGCCTCTAAACCCAGGTGTGGGGGTATGAATCACCGTGGCTCCTCGTCCTCACCGGCTCCTCCCTGCAGGGTGCTGGGGCACAGCGCCTTTGCCATCGGATGGTGGGTGGATTGCTGCCAGATCCACATGAATGAAAGGTCAGAACGCTTCACTGTGACCAAATGATCACTGTGACTTTACCTGTCAGGGGTTTTCATGCTGTGGCTGATGTGTGTGTGAGTCTGTGTGCTCCACATGTGTGTCTGTAGCCTCGTGTGTGTGTGTTCATCGCTGCCTGTGTGCGGACGCCCGAGGCTGTGTGAGTTCAGTGTGCGTGTCTCCTCCTGTTCAGATAATGCCAGCGTTCTCCATGTGCAGTGAGAGGCAGCCGCAGAGGCATGTGCCTGCATATGTGGTCAGGACGGCGCTTCGTGGCACATACTGTACTGAGCTGCTGCAGTCGAGCTGCTATAAATAGACGGCGCTGATAAAGAGTAAGAAAAAGGGGCCACGGTGTGAAACAGACTCACCGAGCCGGTTACTGTTCAAACACAGACAGGAGCTTAAGGAACACTATGGTAGATTACATAAGTAAAAGCACCACTGTTCTCCGTGTTTACTTTTAATTCATGTGTCTATGTTCAAGATATTCACGCTTTCAGGACCTGATGTATTTATGATAGAGACCCCGTACCAAGGTGGGTCCGAGCCCAGGCCTTCCTGCTTTCTATTTATCTGTCATTCATGTTTCAGTATTGACCAAAATTATTGTGATTATGACTTTTTCATTATCGCAGAGCCCTAAGCTAAACCCCAGCCTTCGTCCGGGAATGTGGCTCCTCCCACTGTGGAACAGTAAAATCAGGCCAAACCAAAAACTTCATAAACTCTTTTCTTGAGAGAAAAAGACTTTGATGATGTCCATTTGGAAACAGAGACGTGGATTAATCCACACGGCGAGCCTCTAACGAGCAGCTCCTCAGCTCCGCTGCCCTGAGCATAATCCAGCAGACATGACGTGCTGTGGAGCTGGGAAGCTGAGGAAACTTCTGCACCTCCATCGGACAGTGACTGGAAAAGTTGAGGGTGGGCTGGGGGGACCCTCCAGCCACAGAAGCATCGTGGTTTTACCTCTTCCTCTGATCCCGGAGGAAGAGGTGTTCTCTGGGCTCAGATGGATGGATGAAGATGGGCTTCACGAAGACCCGCAGTGGGATTTTAATCTTTCACTACAATATGTTGCAGACTGAGATCTGTGAGCTCTGTCCAGTTTCACGTTCACCTGCCTGACTCCTCCACAAATACTGGACCTTCACCCTCTTCACCAGTCTTTCCTTACTTTCACCTTCTGCTGTGCCTCCAAAACACGCCCTCAGCATTTCTCTGTGCACATTTAAACCGCTGCGTTTCCATGAGGCTCCCTGCACACACTGCACCCCCAGGGCTCCCATTCATTTCCCCGTAGTAGCAGCAGCATATCTGCGCTCAAACACACATTTCAT